>LNAC01000039.1:2153551-2173494 GCA_002007465.1 Ailurus styani
CCCTCCCTCCGCCGCCGCCCGGGAGACCCCGGGGCGGCCGGGCCGCGGCAGGTGGGCGGCAGGGCGCCGCGGGCCGCCTGGTGCTGCTTTGTGCTTCCCCGCGCCGACTGCGCGCAGGCTGGCACAGGCGCCCGGCGACTCCCACACAGGACCCGGGGCGAACTCGCGAACCACACACGCCGCTCCCGGGGCCGGGCCCAAGTTTCCTTTGTTTCCCCGGACCTGCCATCTTAACCCCCCTACGCACGCCCCCCCGAAAGAAAAGTCTGAGGCTCCCGCGCGGCCAGCAGCCTTTAGTCCCNCGGGGGGGGGGGGCCCCCGGGGGGGTGGGGAGTCCCCTCGGCTCGGGGTTCCTCAAATCCCCGCACCAGAGGAAGGGGGACTGTGGGGGGCGTTCGGGGTACCCGGGCTGGTCGGCGGGGCTCGCCGGCGGCGCCCGGGCTCGGAGCAACGTGTGTGCTCGGCCTCGCGCCCACCACGCCCGCCCAGCCACTCGCTTTGTTTTTTGAGCTCCTGCGTCGGCCCCGCTCTGGGTGCGAGCTCTGGGGCGCATCCCGGGTCCGCATCCTCCGGAGAGTTGGGGAGACGCCCGCCGGGCGCGGACTCCTGCCCGGACGCCTGAACGAGTGGGTCTCGGTCCTGGCAGTCCTCGCTCCCGCGGCGGGCAGACGGGGGCGAGCAGGCGACAGCCCACCCTGAGGGGTGACCCACCCCCTCCAGCCCTAAAAGCCCCGCTGGCCTTGCCCCACGCGGCTCTGCTCCCAGGCCCCACGCGGGGAATAGGAATCTCTCCGGCGGTCCCATTAGAATTCACCGCCCCTCTGGAATTCCTGGGGACACACTTCTTCGGTCTCTGTTGCAAAGCACTTGCTGGTCAGGCGTTTAAAGCAAAAGCTTTTGGGACGGGCATTTACTTTTACGTAGCTGCCATTAGGCAATTTAATGAACAGGCGCAAAGAGATTAGTCATCATTCTGCAGATTTTAGTGGAAAATATTTTCCACCCATTCTACTGCAAAAACTTTAAAGCATACAGCACAAGTAGAAATAATGTTACTAGTGGAGTATTTTCGGTTCAATTTTTTTTTATTACAGGACTTAATCCTTGTATTTTAAGTTTGCCTGAGTGTTTTGCGGTCTTTAAAGGAAAACAACAGAGATCAAACCTAGTAGGTTTGTGAATTTGTTTAAATTTCACTTTTCCAAAACAGTCTTGTAAAAACAGGCTTAGTTTTATAGAAGCAGAGTGACAATGGACTCCACAATAGTGGGTCTTTGACTGAATCTATCAGAGCCTTAATGGTCAGCCACTTTAACTCAGTAACTTTCCACATTCGGTATGTGCTTGGGAACACGGGAATTTCGGCAGTGCACCAGTGGACTTTCCCGTTAAACAGTGTTATCACATTGTATAGGAATAACCTGTTCAGCTTCTCTACTCCTCTCGCAGGGTGTGAATGGACTGTGGCTCAGGAGTGCCTAGTTCCAAGGCCGGGCTCGTAGCAGATTCTTCAGGAGCTGCTTATTGAACTAAATGGTGGTATTCATAGGACGTATTTATCATGTCCTTCCCCTTTTTCCCCCCCCCTATTCCTCTTCTCCCTCTGCTTCCTCCCTCCTCTTTATTATTAATTTAAGGAGATGGACTAACAGAATGATTAAGACTACAGCCTCTAGAGTAAGCCTGCCCGGGTTCAAATCCTGGTTGTGCCAGGGAAATCCTCAGTTTCTTCATCTGTAAAATGGAGATAGTAGAACATTATTAGTTAGTTATTAAAGAGTTGCTGTGGATGAAGTGTTAGACCGGTGCTTGTCTTCTGGGAGCTCTCGAGTGTGATTTGCTCTTGCACACACAGAAGGTCCCAGGAACCGAAAAGTACGTACCTTCTTTGCAGTTGTGTGATTTGTGAAAGAAATAACAGGCATCAAATAGTACCCAAAACTGGTCAGGCACTTGGGATCTCTGCTTTGTGAGGCACTTCATCACCAGCTAATGAGACTGCATGATTCACAAAACAAGGCCTTTCACATCTGCCTAGAGGTTCCCTTGGGCATCCTGCAGGGGGTGTGGCCCAGGGCTTTGGCAGTTCTGAACCCTGGAGACTTAGCCCTCCTGGAAAGCACAAATCCCCACCATACCTGATTTCCTATATGGCAGGAAACTCAAGAAATCTGCCTGAACCTTTCCTCTGGGGTTCTTTCTGTTGATTTCTTCTTCATGTTTATTCTGTTACTGGCTTCCTGTAGATGTTTGTCTGCCTTTTCCCTAGCTCATGCTACTAAAGTGTGACTCTCACCAGTTCTCCTAGAATTTTGTCTAAGACACACGTCCAATTTCCTTTTTTTTTCTTTAAAGTAGGCTCCACACCCAACGTGAAGCTTGAACTCATGACCCAGGATCGAGAGTCCTGTGCTTTACAGAATGAGCCAGCCAGGCGCCCCTCCAATTCCCATTTTTACAGAGAAGTTATTTCATGACATGATCTCGAAACCAACTGATTCAATAAATTGAGCTATTTGTGGAAAGTCATAACTTTATATTTTAATATTTTTTTCATGAGATGGCATTGTGACCTAAGGTTTTGATGCTAGTTCTCTGATGAGTACAATTAAGGGAGCAAGACATTACAATTTCTAAGTGCAGAACTGTGAGGAATGGTAAAAAGCCAGACAGGCACACCTTATAGTAGACTCCGGAGTCAGACCTGGATTGGAATCTGGCCTCACCACTCTTGAACAGTCTGACTTTGGGCAAGCTTCCCAACCTCCCGACACCATGAATTCCTCACCTGGGGATTGATTCCCAGCTCACAGGAGTATGAGCCCTGCACACAATGAGGACTCACTAAACTGCCTGCCACTTCTATTGCTACAGGGCATATTCATTATCATGTGGGTTTTTAACTGTTTCATTTGTATAGCCCTTGCTCTTTTTTTCGAAGCATCTTTGCATGTGGCACTTTATATGTCCACCTATGAGGTCATTGAGGTCGGTGGCATTAATTTCATTTACATTTCTGAGGGACAGAGAAGTTAAGTAACTTGCCTAAGGCCACACAGCCAATTATGGTGCCTCGCCTAAAGCTAGAACCACAGCATCCTGACCCAGGTCCCAGGCGTTCTCTGCTTTGCCAACAGGAGACCATGTCTTCTCAACCTCATAGCCTCTACATCTAGCATTCAATCAGTATTGGCCAGTTGAATGGACTCATATTAAAGGAGCAGGTTAATTTGTTTTTTAAGGTGAACAAATAAATCCTATTTCTAGGGGAACAGAAGATATTATTTGACATTTTTATCACTTCTCAGAAAAAATGGATATGAAATACATTAATCCAATAAAGGATATTCCTTCTGTGCTTTATACCAGGAATAGTGGCTGGGATAATCAAATATTTCATTTAAATTCTATTCTACAATATGGTGCTATTCTTATTTATGTTCACGATATTCTTCCCCCATATTTCATGCCACCCGAGATTTGGCTGGCATTTAACATTTTAATTTATCCCGATTTTCTAGCTAAGCCTTGTTCTGTCCTCAGGAACTCCAGCCTGTTTTCAACCGTGAGTTGACAGTGAAGGTAACAAAGTGAATTAGCACTTCTGACCGAATGGGGTTCTAAGTCCCAGTGAAGGAGCTTGATCAGTTGGCTGGTGGAAGCTCAGCCTGACTCTGTGGGGACATGCTGCCCCCTGCTGGCCATAAGGACCCCCTCAGCTCTAACTGCCAAACAATAAAAATTCCTTTGTGCTGATTTTAAAAGCCCTGAATTTTTGAAGCCCTATAAAGCTAATAAACCACAATGAACTTAGGTTTTAGTTCTTTTTTTCCCTCTTGAGTTGCTCAAAGAAATTCTCTCAGGTCTTAAGCTCCATCCAAATAAGAAAACAAATGTAAAATGAAAGAACTGTGTGCACAGAATTGGATCTGTGCATTTTCAGATTGCAAATTGGGTAGTAGGATGCCTACCTCTAAGCATCCGGGGAAGAAAGAAGAAGAAGAAGAAGAAGAAGAAAGAAGAAGAAGAAGAAAGAAGAAGAAGNGATCTGTGCATTTTCAGATTGCAAATTGGGTAGTAGGATGCCTACCTCTAAGCATCCGGGGATTTTTTTGTTAAGGAAATGGAAAAGAAGAAGAAGAAGAAGAAGAAGAAGAAGAAGAGGAGGAGGAGGAGGAGGAGGAGGAGGAGGAGGAGGAGGAGGAGGAGGAGGAGGAGGAGGAGGAGGAGTAGGAGGAGGAGTAGGAGGAGGAGGAGTAGGAGGAGGAGTAGGAGGAAGAGGAAGAGGAAGAGGAAGAGGAAGAGGAAGAAGAAGAAGAAGAAGAAGAAGAAGAAGAAGAAAAAGAAGCAGCAGCAACTCTTAATCTCCTTGGACAGAATTTAAATTCAGTGTCTCCATTGTGTTGGCAAGGATGTGAGAAATCAGGCCCTATCATCAATGCTAATGGGATTATGGAAAGGAATTTGACATTTATCAGTATTAAACATACATGTCCCCCTAGACCTAACAATTCTAATTTTAGGAATTTGCCTACACATATACTTGCAGAAATGCAAAAGGATATATGTTCAAAGATTTGTTGCAGCACTGTTTATAACCACAAAGGACTAGAAATCAACTAATTCTCCAAAGGCTGAGGCCCAGCTATAGAAATGATAGCATATCCTTATCATGAAATATCATAAGTCATTTAAAAGAGAAAAAGAGCATTACATGTACTACAAAGAAAAATCTCCAAGATAAATTCTTAAGTGAAAAAACGGTACAGAAGAATATGTACAGTATATTATCTGCGTTTAAAAAAAAAAAAAAACTAGGGGCGCCTGGGTGGTTCAGTCGTTAAGTGTCTGCCTTCGGCTCAGGTCATGATCCCAGGGTCCTGGGATCAAGCCCCACATCAGGCTCCTCACTCGGCAGGAAGCCTGCTTCTCCTTCTCCCACTCCCCCTTCCTGTGTTCCCTCTTTCACTGTGTCTCTCTCTGTCAAATAAATAAAATCTTTAAATAAATAAACAAACTAGACAGAAAAAGAATATTTCCATAGAGATACACAAGAAATTGATAGCAGTGCTTGCCACCAAGGAGGGGAACTGGCTGACCAGGGCAGAAAAGTAAGACCCATTTTTTCATTACAATACTGGCTTGCACTTTTTTGGATTATATTTCATTATTCATTCCCAAACAGGTAAAATCATTTAAATAAATTAATAACCCAGTACATTCTAGGGCCTTCCCTCCCAGACTCCCGCAAAACAAGGGAGTAGAAAGCCCACCTTCTCCAGCCCCAGGGGCCTTGGAATGCCCCTCCTCTCCCCCCACCCCCACCCCCCAGGAAACCTCCTTCCATCAATCACAGGCAGTTTAACAGAAATTATGGTATTGCCTCATTTCATCCATCCTATGATGAGTGAGGCCAGTTCTCGGAGGTCCAGACAACACACGCAAAAAAGCTCCCAGGAAAAATGAAGAAAAAGGAAGAACTGAGATGCAGAAAAAAATAATGAAAAAATCCCCTGCCCAAGCTTCAGTTTCCTCATTTTATTCTCCCTGCGGACCATCCAGTTGGGGAGTCTGAGGAGGAAGAAAAGCTTGGGGTTGGGCCTCACTTTTCCCAGAGGAAGGCCTGAAGGGGGTGGGCTCATTCCTTTTAAGGGATCGTTTTAGTCAAGGCCTAATTGGGTCATTAAATTCTAGTGTAAATAATTGAAATCTCACTTCTGCCTCACAGAAAAGGATCTCCAGGCCACAAAAGTGCTATACATTATTTGCCATTTGCATGTGGCCCCGAAATGGTCCTTTGCATGGAAATAAGGCAACTGGAAGAGTGGGAATGTATGTGCATTTTTCACGCCCAGATGACTTTCAGTCTTATTTCCATGTCTCTGTTTTTCCAGGTTTTTCCACTTTCTGTTGGGTTTAAAGCAAGAGGGTCCCTTATGCGCCAAGAGATGACTAAAGTTTTAGGTGGCCAGGATGATTGGATTAAAGATTTTTATTAACCAAAAAATGTTGTAACATATAATACAATGGTACGTTTAGTGAAATGTTACACTAAGCCTCAAACAGGGACCACGTTTTCAGACTTCGTGAAATCCTTTCTAAATCTGTTAATGCAGTCGTTCAGGATTCCACTCAACAATATCTAAAACAGATGCTGCTTGCGTCTTACCCAATAGTCTTAAGATGTCAGTCCAAGGAAGAAGCATTCTGTAATAGTCAGCCATTAAAATAAAGCCAGATGAATTTAATTAGCTAGATTGAAGAGCAATTTCTCTATTGAGAACCATATATTTGTATATAGATCTTTGAGTTAAAAAAAAAGTTCTTTTCAATTTTTTTTAAGATTTTATTTTTAAGGGACACCTGGGTGGCTCAGTTGGTTAAGCATCTGCCTTCAGCTCAGGTCATGACCCCAGAGTCCTGGGATCAAGTCCCACATTGCGCTCCTTGCTCAGCAGGGAGCCTGCTTCTCTTCTCTGTCTGCTGCTCCCCCTGCTTGTTCTCTCTCTCTGACAAATAAATAAAGTCTTTAAAAAACAAAAACAAAAAAAATTATTTTTAAGTAATCTCTACACCCAAAGTGGGGCTCAAACTTAGAACCCCAAGATCAGCAGTCACACGGTCTACTGACTGAGCTAGCCAGGTGCTCCTCCTCTCAATATTCTTTTATATATTTTTTTTCAGGTTTTATTTATTTTCTTTTTTAATCTTTTTTTTAAAGTTTTATTAATTTATTTGACAGAGAGATAGAGATCGCAAGTAGGCAGAGGGAGAGGGAGAAGCAGGCTCTCTGCTGAACAGGGAGCCCAATGTGGGACTTGATCCCAGGATCCTGGGATCATGACCTGAGCCAAAGGCAGCAGCTTAACCGACTGAGCCACACAGGTGCCCTATTTTTTCAGATTTTAAAAGTAATACATGTCCAATGTAGAAAAATTTGGAAAATGCCAAAAAGTATAATAAAGAGTATCATTATACTATACTCCTGAAACTAATATAACACTGTATATTAATTACACTTGAATTTAAAAGAAAGAATATTAAAATTACCCATAGCTCACAAGTCAGAAGTAATCACTAATAATAAACTTCTTAATTTATTTTTGCTTCTTTATATCTGTATATTTAGAGTTTGTTTTGCTGAATGAGAAGCAAATGTGCATAAAGTTGTTTTCGTTTTTTTTTTAAGATTTTATCCATTCATTTGTCAGAGAGAGAACACAAGCAGGCAGAGTGGCAGGCAGAGGGAGAGGGAGAAGCAGGCTCCCTGATGAGCAAGGAGCCTGATGCAGGACTCGATCCCAGGACCCCAGGACCATGACCTAAGCCAAAGGCAGCTGCCTAACCAACTGAGCCACCCAGGCGTCCCTGCATAAAGTTTTCTATCTTGCTTTTTTCATTCAGTAGAAAACAATAAAAAATTCAACCAGAAAATGTGAAGTTACAGCACTAAAAAATTAATAACATGATTGGAATGACCTGTGCAGGTAGCCAGTCAAATCCAAACCCGCCCAAGTGCTGGCTTCAGTTGGATGCACCTGGTGGCATCTGCCTGCTCCAGATACTGCTGGGGACGATTCTGGGTTCGGGGGTTGACAGGACTTCCAAGAGAGCAAAGGCAATTTACAGAATCTTTTGGAGCTACAAAAACATCGGAGCAAACCTCTTCACTTCCCTGCTTCCCAAGAAGGGATGTCTGTTGTTTCCCAGCCCAGCCTTGTCCCCCTTCCACATTCCCCACACTCTAGTGGGGAGATAAGGACTCTAGCGGACCCCAGTAGAGAAGAGGAGCTGAGGAGGAGGAGGTGCAGTCACTTTGTATCTGAATTTGCGTTATGTCAGAACGTGTTATTGGCGGGTGTTACCAAATTTTCATCGTTCTATATTCTTCAAAACATTATTCGTATTGACTACAATATTCTAATTAGATATTATTTCTAACATTATATTATAACATTATAAACATTATTATGACATTATAAACATCCTTATGCATGTGTTCTGCTTTCATTTCCAGTTACTTTCTTATGATAAATTCCTAAAAGTGGAAGTTTGGGTCTTGAAAATAAACTGCCCAGTTGTCCTCTAGAAATTTATACTCACAACACTAGTGAGAGTGCCTAATTCACAAACCTTTGCTAAATGTGAGAATTATAGTGTAAAAGATATATTTTTTTAAAGATTTTATTTATTTATTTGACACACAGAGAGAGAGATTACAAGTAGGCAGAGAAGCAGGCAGAGAGACAGAGAGAGGAGGAAGCAGGCTCCCTGCTGAGCAGAGAGCCTGATGCGGGCCTTGATCCCAGGACGCTGAGATCATGACCTGAGCCGAAAGCAGAGGCTTTAACCCACTGAGCCACCCAGGCGCCCTAAAAGATATTTTAAATTTCATCAGAAAAAAAGATGTCATTTTTATTTGCATTTTCACTGTCAGTGAGATTGAACTTTTTCTCAGCTATTTATTAACCATTTGGAATTTTTTTTTTTTTTAAAGATTTTATTTATTTATTTGACACAGAGGGAGAGATTACAAGTCGGCAGAGAGGCAGGCAGAGAGAGAGGAGAGAGGAGGAAGCAGGCTCCCCGCTGAGCAGAGAGCCCGACGCGGGCCTCGATCCCAGGACCCTGGGATCATGACCTGAGCCGAAGGCAGCGGCTTTAACCCACTGAGCCACCCAGGCGCCCTGGAATTTTTTTTTTTTGAGGTTTATTTATTATTCAGAGAGAGAGAGAGCAAGAGAGAGTGGGGGGTAGGAATGGGCCGTGGAGAGAGAGAACCTTGAGCAGGCTCCACACACAGTATAGAGCCCAACACAGGGCTTGATCTCAAAACCCTGAGATCGGGCGCCTGGGTGGCTCAGTGGGTTAACGGCTCAGGTCATGATCTCAGGGTCCTGGGACTGAGGCCCGCATCAGGCTCCCTGCTCAGCAGGGAGCCTGCTTCTTCCTCTCCCTGCCTCTCTGCCTACTTGTGCTCTCTCTCTCTCTGTCAAATAAATAAATAAAATCTTTAAAAAAAATTAAAAACAAAAAAACCCTGAGATCATGACCTGAGCCAAAATCAAGAGTCAGATGCTTAACAGAAAATGCTTTATTTAAAACCCTCCTCTCTGGCATATTCTGTTTGTGATTTGAAGAAATATTTGATATATACTTGGGGAAGTACTTGAGTGAAATAATATCAAAACTGTTAACCTGTTTTGTTGTTTGTTTTATTTTGCTGGCTAATTTGCTTGAGATAATAGAGGACATGTAGAATGATGCTGCCACAGAGAGCTCCTCATTCCTCCCTAAATTTCTCAAACTCTCCTCTACAGGAAGGTACAAATATTTTAAACTAATATGTTTAAAGGCATAACAATTAGTTACTCTACCCAGGGTAGTCGAATGTCTTGGTTACCTTTTAGCTATTCTCAGAAACCTACTTTTTTCTGTCCCAGCACACTGGAGAGTTACAACGATTACATTCATACCAATAGCTCTGGAGAGCGACAGTTCCCTGGGAAGTTGCATGGGAGCACATGCCTGGAGGAAATCAGAGCCTTCAGAGGGGGTGTGGTTTGAAAGATTCTCCTGGAGTTCAGAATCACTAGCCAAAGCATTTTGCTTTTTTTTTTTTTAAGATTTTATTTATTTAGGGGCGCCTGGGTGGCTCAGTGGGTCAAAGTCTCTGCCTTCGGCTCAGGTTATGATCTCAGGGTCCTGGGATCAAGCCCCACATCAGGCTCTCTGCTCAGCAGGGAGCCTGCTTCCTCCTCTCTCTGCCTACTTGTGATCTCTCTTTCTCTACCAAATAAATAAAATCTTAAAAAAAAAGATTTTATTTATTTATTTTTCAGAGAGAGAGAAAGAGAGCACAGGTGGGGGAGAGGCAGGCAGAGGGAAAGCAGGCTCCCTGCTGAGCAAGGAGCCCAATGTCAGACTCGGATCCCAGGATGCTGGGATCATGACCTGAGCCAAAGGCAGATGCTTAACAACTGAGCCACCCAGGTGCCCCCCTCCTTTTTTTGTAAGTAGGTTCCATATCCAATGTAGGGCTTGAACTCATAACCCTGAGATCAAGAGTCACATGGTCTACTGACTGAGCCAGTCAGGCACCCTGCATTTCAGCTTTATTAATTAGCAATAAGTTGTAAAGCATTAATCAGTAAATGGCACACATATGACACAAGGAGTAAACAAATAATTCAAAATAATTAGCATTTATTCCCTGAATGTGTAACTGCCATTGCAAATAAGTTTTAAAAATCGTGCTTAATTTGCAATTGTTTTTTCCCTTTAATTGCATCTGCCACCTGCTCTTAATTTGAAACAAATTAAACCCCGAAGGCAGCATCCAAAAGTAAGGAGACTAAGCAGATTTCACCTCTGGGCAAAAATTATACAACAGTTTTCCCCATTTTCAAAAAGGGTGAATCGTTCTTTTCAGAAGTGCTAGACTATTTTGTGTTTCAATAGCATGCCCCAGTAAGTGACAGGGTGATGCTTGGATGTAGCAACCAGGTCTCTCTAGCATGCTGGGCTACACAAACTACATGAAATTCTTGTGTCCTTGGAGTTCTGTGCCAGTCCGTCCAACATAAATATAATGCAAGTCACATATTTTAAATTTTCTAGTAGCCACATTAAAAAAGTTAAAAAAAAGAGGTAAAATTAACCTTGGTAAAACATTCTACTTAAACTAATATATCCAAAATACTATCATTTCAACATGTAATCAATATTAAACAATTACTGGGTTGGTTAAGCATTTAACTCTTGATTTCGGCTCAGGTCATGAGCTCAGGGTCATGAGATCGAGCCCTGTGTCAGGCTGTGTGCATCATGCACAGAACCTGCTTAAGATTCTCTCTCCCTCTCCCTCTACCCCTCTCTGCCCGTCATACTTTCTCGCTCACTCTCTCAAAAATAAATAAAATAAACAATTATTAATGAGATAGTAGATATCCTTTTTTGCTTCTGTATTAGTTATCTATTGTAGCATTATAAATTACTACAAACTTGTGGTGCCTGGGTGGCTCAGTTGGTTATGTGGCTGCCTTCAGCTCAGGTCATAATTCCGGGGTCCTGGGATCGAGCCCTGCATCAGGCTCCCTGCTCAGCGGGGAGCCTGCTTCTCTCTCTCCCTCTGCCTGATGCTCTGCTTACTTGTGCTCTTTATCTCTCTGTCAAATAAATAAATAAAATCTTTATTAAAAAATTACTACAAACTTAGCAGCTTATAAGAACACATTATCTCGGGCGCCTGGGTGGCTCAGTGGGTTAAAGCCGCTGCCTTTGGCTCAGGTCATGATCCCAGGGTCCTGGGATCGAGGCCAACATCGGGCTCTCTGCTCAGCAGGGGGCCTGCTTCCTCCTCTCTCCTCTCTCTCTGCCTGCCTCTCTGCCTACTTGTAATCTCTCTCTCTGTGTCAAATGAATAAATTTAAAAAAATCTTTAAAAAAAAAAGAACACATTATCTCATAGTTTCTGTGGGTCAGGAATCTGGGCATAACTTAGTGGGTCCTCTACTTCAAGGTCTCTCACAAGGCTGCAATCCAAGAGAAAACCAGGACTTCGGTCTCACCTGAGGCTCAAATGAGTAAGTCTCTACTTCTAAGCTCACATAGTTAATGGCAGGATTCAGTTCTTTGTGGGCTACAAGACTAAGGGGGTTCATCTCGCTGCTGGCTGCCAGCTTGAGTCTTTCCTTACTTCCCTGCCAAATGGGTCTCTCCATTGGGTGGGTTACTTCATCAAAGCCAGCAAAGGAGTCAACAGAAAGAGTCTGCTAGCAAGGTGGAAGTTATAGTCTATGTAATGTAATTGTGGAAGAGACATCCCATCACTTTTCCCATATTCTGTTAGACCTGCTAGTCACAGGGCCTACCCACGTTCAAAGGGGAAGAGATTCCACACAGGTGTGAAGCCAGGACTTGGGGGAGCTATCTCAAAATCTGTCCACCACATGAACTAAAACTTTGAGATCTACTGTGTATTTTACACTTACAATACATCTCAAGTCAGACCAGCCATATTTCAAGTTCTGAGTAGCCACTAAATGGTGGCTACCATATTAGACAGCACTTTTCTGTAACAACTAAACCCAGAGATATAAGAATTACGGGGTACTCAAGTACCGGTGTAAGCAATCATGTATTTGTATAGAGAATTCAAACTCAAAAGAATTGGAGGCATAAAGAGGGGCCCCTGGGTGGCTCAGTCAGTTAAGTGTCTGCCTTCAGCTCAGGTCATGATCCCAGGGTCCTAGGATCGAGTTCCGCATCAGGCTCCCTGCTTGATGGGAAGCCTTCTTCTCCCTCTCCCCCACTTGTGCTCTCTCACATGCTCTCTCTCAAATAAATAAAATCTTTTTTTAAAAAAAAAGAATTGGAAGCATAAAGATACAGAAAATTTAAGTATTTTGTTGTTTTTTAATAGGTAAAACATTTATCACTATCATTTAAGTCTGGATCCTCAAAGCAAGTAGAGGCTAGAAAATAAGTTTTGCATTTGTTTTTATAACTCTGTACTTCATACTTGCCCTGAGAGAAAGAATGAAAGGCAATTTATGGAAGGGTTAGGTGACCATAGGGCTCCCAGGAAGATATCTTGGTCAGTAATCTTATACGCTTCCCCTCGGTTTCTAGCAGGAGACCACTTTAGCCAGTCAACACAAAGATTCAGTCCTTTCCTGGCATGACATTTTACCAGAGCAGGAGGCTCAAAGGAGGGTGGAAGATGGGAGTATTTTCCCAGAAATTCTCGTTTCCCACTTGACCACTGTGTGAAAAGGATTGTTTCCTGTTAAATTAATTAAACAAGAAGGCCATTAAAGTGAGGTAGCTCTAATGCCCTGGCAGTCTACGTGAGCAAACCAAAACCTAAGCCTATAAAAGCTTCAAGGTTATAAAACTGAAATCTAAAAACAACCAATCACAAATAGCCAACAAGCGTTTCCCAAATACGGCAACTGCTTAAGCTGTAGCCAGTCAAATAATTTCCTTGCTTTGCTTCCACATCTGTCCTATGAAAGTCTTGCCCCTAGCTCCTATCAGTGGAGTTCTCCTTATCACTTCCGGTCTGGTGGTGCCCAACTGGAATGGCTGTTTGCTCAAATAAATGCTTCATGATTTTAATGTGCCTCAGTTTATCTTGTAACATGCCTGAGTGTGAGCTGGCAGTCCAAAGAGGAATTTGCAGATGGACTGTTTCGTCACTGAAGCCTGAGTATCCCACACGCAAGCCAGCGGGCTCACTCCAGCTCCTCCCCTCTCTCTGTGCTATGCAGCACTCAGTTCAAACATAAATCATATATGCAAATGTGCGCTGCCTCAGTTGTTCACATGATACGTTCATGCATCTGTCCTCATGCCTTCCCCCATGTCACCTAAGAGCAGCCCCAAAGCTATCCTGACTTTTTGCTGAAATTTCCTGTCCCATCTCCCCAGCTGCCTCCTCGAAGCTTCTCTCTGAATATTACTCTTTTATCTTCAATTCAACCTATTAATAGTAAATGTTAAATGCTAAGTGCTGGGCCAAGGGCTCTTCAGCCTCACCAGGGGCTGCGGGCATTCCCCAGAGCAGAAGCCAGGGACGTCAAAGGCCACCAATGCCCAAGTGAGAATTGTTGCCACACAATAAGTGGACCCTGTGAATTTGAAAGAGGTAGTTTAATCTTCTCAGTGTACATAATCATATATGTAGACATGAATTAATCAGTTATTTTCCCCTTCTAGATCCAAAAAAATTATCTTGACTCTGGGAAGGGAGGTACTTCCATTAGTGTGCCTCAGGCAACCTGAGGTACACCCCACCCCCACCCTGCCATTTCACAGCAAGACTCTAGGGACATCCCCAGTCCTGCTGAACTGGAACAAAGAGGCTCCCGAGTCATGGTACCCCGGTGACCGTAACCGGTAGTACTAAAATGTCCTAAATCTACATCTGTGACTCACAGTCAGATGAAATATAAGGTTCATAAAATATATTTTGGAACCAGGGTGGAGAAATGATACTGCCTAATTTGATTTTATGTGTCATAGTGGGAAGGACAGTGTACTTACAAAAATGTCCTCATTCATTACATTCTTGTAGTAGAAAGAGTAACATCATTTTAAAATTCGTGTGATGCAGAGTATCATGATATGACACCATCATTTTCCCCCACTCACTCATCTTTTACAAACCATTCTAGGAGGCTAACGTTTCATTTATCACCTAGACCTGAGGTAATATATTTTTAATAAATAAAATTCCAGACCCAGTGGGTTACAGACTGAATGTGTCTCCCTCAAAATTCATATTGTAGGAGAGGAAAAATATCTTCCTAAATTCTTCCCTAGGGCCCTTGTAACAAAAGGCAGATTAACAAGAGGAAAAACAAAAAAGTTTTTTTTAACATGTATACTCCATGTACACATGGGAGATACCTGGGGAAAAATCTAACTCTTGGAGTGGCTTAGAATTCAGGCTTAAATACTATCTTCAGGTATACTTTTAAAAAATGGAGGAGGGGGGAGCCTGGTTAAGCGTCTGCCTTCGGCTCAGGTCAAGATCCCAGAGTCCTGGGATGGAGCCAGGCATGGGACTCCGTGCTCAGCGGGGGGCCTGCTTCTCCCTTTGCCTCTCGCCCAGCTCATGCTGTCTCTCTCTCACTCTGTCTCTCAAATAAATAAACAAACAAACAAACAAACAAATAAATAATTTTTTTAAAAAAAAGAAGAAAGAAAAGAAAGGGTGTTGGGGAGGGCAGTGAGAGGTAGGCAGGTTCTCCATTGGCCACAGTCTCTTTTCTTTTTTTTTTTTTTTTAAGATTTTATTTATTTATTTGACACACAGAGAGAGATTACAAGTAGGCAGAGAGGCAGGCAGAGAGAGAGGAGGAAGCAGGCTCCCTGCCGAGCAGAGAGCCCGATGCGGGCCTCGATCCCAGGACGTTGAGATCATGACCTGAGCCGAAAGCAGAGGCTTTAACCCACTGAGCCACCCAGGCGCCCTTGGCCACAGTCTCTTGAGATTTAGAGACAACCTTCTCTTCCTGGTGCAGAGAGGGACACATCCTTACCATTGGGATTTCCCATATAAATGTCAAATTCCCCTACAAAAGTCTAATTTCTACTCCGTTTTCTGAGCTTCTCCTGTGTCTGCTATTTCTTAAAATAATCACCTCAAAATAATCCTTGTGCCCAAGAGGCATATTTTGGGGTGGAATATTCTGTCATTCTTCCATAACCAAAACTGAGTCCCCAGTTTGATGGTATTTGGAGGTGGGGCCTTTGGGAGGTAATCAGAAGATGAGGGATTAGTTTCCTTATACCAGAGACTCCGCAGAGCTCTCTCACCCCCTCTACCACATGATGACTCCATGAGGGGCTGTCTATTAGGAAGCGGTCCTCACTAGACACTGAATCTGCTGTCGCCTTGATTCTGAACATCCCTGCCTCCAAAAAGTGTGAAAAATAAATTTGTTGTTTATAAGTCACCTAGTCTATCATACTCTGTTATAACAACCCAAATCGACCCAGACACAGGGTGCAGACATATCTAGGCCTGCCCTTAGACCAGATTCAGGGGTTCCTGGCCTCTGCCTCACCACCTGGGCGACGAGATGCATCTACTCCGTGACCAGTTCTGGTCAAGCCCCTGGAAAATGCTTCCCCAACCTCTCTCACCCTTTGTACTTGAGACAAAAAGCACCTGAGTACAAATGCCAGGACAGTTAGTGGCTTGTGCTACTGCCAAAGTCAAAGACAAGACATTGCTTTGGGTTGTGGGAAGCACAGGAATGGCACAAACACTTAGGTAAGAGAAAAACAAAACAAATTAACTTGTCAGTCCTTCCTCTGAGATACTGTGAGTACAGTAGGTTCTGGCATGACAGACTGTAATTTCCCAGGGGGCTGAAAGTCCATTTTCTTGCTTCTCTTCATGTTCTCATTTATGGTTCTGGAGATTCTCATGACTTAGGGTGGTATTCAACACAAATGCCCATAACTACTAAGGAACATCTTTATGATATTAAATATAGCTTTGCATACTCATAAATTTGCTGTGACAGGCATGAAGCATGATACCAATTTCTTATACCGACAAGAACGACAAACACAAGAGTTTTAAGTGGTTTTTTGGGGGGTGCCTGGGTGGCTCAGTCATTATGAGTCTGCCTTCGGCTCGGGTCATGATCCCAGAGTCCGGGGATTGAGTCCCATGTCAGGCTCGCTGCTCAGCGGGAAGCCTGCTTCTCCCTCTCCCACTACCCCTGCTTGTGTTCCCTCTCTCACGGTCTCTCTGTCAGATAAACAAATAAAAATCTTTAAAAAAAAAAAAAGAGTGCTTTGTTTTTACTAAACTATTCAATAGCATTTAAATTTTCAAAAAATATATCTAAAATATCGATTTATGGGGCACGTGGGTGGCTCAGTCAGTTGAGCATCTGATTCTTGCTTTTGGCTCTGGTGGTGATCTCAGGGTCATGAGGTTGAGCCCACGTAAGGCTCCATGCCCAAAGGAATCTGTCCCTCTCCTGCTCCCTCTGTCCCTCCCCCCACGGGCGGGCATAGGAGCACTATCTCTCAAGATTAAATAAATAAATAAAATCTGTAAAAAAATAAATATAATGTCAGATTTATTTATTGTTATTAAAATGTTGATATTAGTCAATAATTTGTTCTTTACTTCTTAGTAATTTTGAATATTTTAGAAGAAAATATTTAATATATGTATTCAAAAAGTTAATTTTTCTGTTTTGTATTTATTTTAATATACACTTGAATGTAAACCTATTCAAACGGTATTTGAGCACAGTTATATTTCTTTTTAATCCTTTTAGATCATTGCCAAAGATCCTGATAATGTAGTGATTTTGCTGAATAGTAAGAAAAACTGATAATAGAAACATTTATAAATTATGTATGTCTTTCTTCGTCTTCCCCAAAATCAGTAGCCCATCAAAAGGACATTCACACATGTGCAATAATCATTAGATTTGGTCATATGTCACCAACTTTCTGTCATATAGAAGCTATTGCTTTAAGCGTGTTTTATTTTTGTCATTATGAGGGTTTATTTATCAATGTAGGAAGATAAAGCAAATTTTATTTATTTAATTGTTAGCTTGATTTATAGTTTTTAAATACTTAGACACTTGGAATGTACGTCCATTTGTATGCTTGCCCTGCCCGTTAAGTGACCTAGGATGAATTAGGTGCCTATTATTAATTCATCAGAATTAAGAGCAGTATCTGCCTGGCACATTTACTCACAACTGAAATCCCTGCAGTCATTCAGATATAAGAGATGCCCTTTTAAAAATGAAGCTATTCCTGAAAATTCTCCATTTATAATACTGTCTTATGCTAGGATGTCATGGACAGTAATTGATAGATCGAGACATCCTTTGTAAAGTTATATACAGAAAGATCATATATCACGAAGGAAAGGAGAAAAACGTAGCAAGAGAACGAAAGCAGATAAATTGAAGTAGACATTTTAACTGTTGTTGAAAGGACTATATCAATGAACCCATAATAGATCGGAGGGTGAGATTTTTGTTAGACTTAGTCGCCAGAAAATGTGGGGCGCCTGGATGGCTCAGCCAGTTAAGGGTCCAACCTTGATTTCAGCTCAGGTCATGATCTCAGGGTTGTGAGATGGAGCCCCACGTCAGGCTCCACACTGGGAGGAGCCTGCTTAAGATTCTCTCTCTCTCTCTCTCTCTCTCTCTCTCTCTCCCCCTCCCTCTGCCCACCCCCTCTGTCTTTACCTCTTAAAGAAAAAAAAATTTTTTTTTCAGGGAAATGAGAAACCGGTCACTTCTAGAGACTTAGAAACATTATGGAAAGGCACGTAAGGAAAAGCAACTTAGTAACAGAAAATGGGAGCAAACTTGCAAGAGAACAGGAATCAAGAAGTGTTGAGCACTTACTATGTGCTTAGCCCAGTGCAAAGTCCATAAAGGACCTTGATACTTTCAGCTACAAGACCCACCAGCCTTTTTTTTTTTTAAAGTAAACTCTCTGCCCAACATGGGGCTCGAGCTCACGACCCTGAGATCAAGAGTCACATGCTCCACCGGCTGAGCCAGCCAGGCACCCGCACCCACCAGCCTTATTAGGATTTACTACAGTCAAGTTGGCATGAAGGAGGCAAACCTAGAGGGCAAAGCTCCAACCTGTGAGGAAGGCAGGTCCCACCTGTGCACACCGGATCCAGACAGCACCCATGTCATGCCTCTGTGCTTTTGGGTATACTTTTCTGTGGCTGGGTGCCTGATCCCGTGGCCAACTCCTACCCATCCTTCAGGCCTCAGCTCAAATATCACCCTCTCTGAGAAGTCTTATCAAATGCTGCCGGGCCCCAGTGTGTTTATTTCCTCTTTCGGCTTCCTTAAAGCCCTTCATGTCATCATACATATTAAAACATAGCGTGTTACATTACAACGATCTGTTCTTTTGTCTGTCTCCTCTGGACAGTAGCTTCCTGTGGGCAGGGCAACATCCTATAAGATATCCTCAACTGTCTAGGACATACTAGGGATGTAATAGAGGCACACTGACTGAGAGAATAATTGAGTGGACAAACGTACACAGGTAAACAGACAGGTGAACAACTAGTATGTATCTTACACCTGAGTGTATCTTACTTACGTTTTAGTTCAGTCTGCTGGAGGTCTGAGCATTACCCTCTTTTTCTTGGCAGTATCTTTGAGACAAAGGAAACAAGGGAATGATTCAAACGACTTATGTATGACACGTGTCACCTTATAATGTGACAACAGTCACTTTAGACTAGTGCATCACGAGTGCAGTGATGGAAATATTCTGATTTTGCACTTTCTGATATGGTAGACATTAGCCACATGCAGCTACTGAGGCCTTGAAAAGTAGTAACTGCAAATGAGGAACTGAATTTCGTATTTTAAATGATTTAAGATAACTATGTGATAACTACGCGGTAGCTAGTCTACTGGACACACCATAGCTTTAGACAATCATTAACCCACAAGGTAGTAGGGAAGTTCTACCTCATTATCATTTTTCTGTATAAAAAAAAAAAACAGGGACGCCTAGGTGGCTCAGTCGGTTCAGTGGCTGCCTTCGGCTCAGGTCATGATCCCAGCGTCGTCAGATCGAGTCCCGCGTCAGGCTCCCTGCTCAGCAGAGAGCCTGTTTCTCCCTCTGCCTGGCACTCCCCCTGCTTGAGTTTGCTCTCTCTCTCTCTCTCTCTCTCTCTCACCAAATAAATAAAATCTTTAAAAAAATGAAAATCAGCCATTGACAAGCTGATTAACCTTTCTGTGTCTCATTGTATTCACCTGTAACTCTAACAAAAGGAACTACAGGATAGAAGAATAACAGCTAAAAGCTCCATGCAAGTACACCTCTGGGCTTAGTTCTCTTTCTGCCACAGCAAGTCCTCTGGAGGGGCAGCTGAAGGGCGCACCCCCACACACACACCCCTTCCCAAAGTGGGAGGGCAGACAAATGCTTAATCGCCCATCCATGTGGGTTCAGGGGTTTCCTCCATAGTTAGAGATGACGGGTTCACTCCAATCTATGAGTCAGAGGATCACACAGAAAACACCTAAAGTCTCTGGGGAAAATCCCCGATGCTAAATCTTACGGAAGGTGCAAAGCAATGCCTCTCCCCACCCATTCAGTTCTCCAGCTGGAGTCATCTGGGGTCGCTTCCTGTCAGGGATAAGCCACTCAGTTTCTTTCCCTTAGGCTTTTCTGTGCCTGGAGAGAGTGAGACTTTGTAAACCCTGCTGGGCTTATAATCAGGTTTACTAAGCCTGATTATCTAATTTTCACCTGCAGGAAGAAATCATTTTGCAGTCGCTGAACTCCAAGAAGGGAAAATACCAAATCCCCTCCCCAGGTTCTCTGAGACAATGGGAGTCACGTGAGCATAATAGCTTGGAAAGACCTAAACAGTCCCCTTTGCTTAAAAAGCACAG
>LNAC01000039.1:2174288-2191038 GCA_002007465.1 Ailurus styani
CCACCCCCACCCACTCCCTGCCCCCACCACTTCTGCCCAGACCCAAGCACAGTGAGGCTGACTGCATGGGGGCTCTGCCAGGAAGGCCATCCGGCGGGAATGTCTGGGAAAACTTTCAGTTGATTCTGGTCCCATGGCCAACACCCTTGGCTGGAGAGCGTGCTGGCCAAGTGCACCCGTATGACAGAGGGACTGCCTTCTCAAAGGATCACAGCGCTCCCCACCCCACTCCACCCCCTGCAGCAGGATGCTTGTCAAAGAAAGAACAACATTCATAAATGTTTAAGGGCTTTTGACAAAGGTCTGCCTTGGCCATGTACAAGAGGAAGTTTACATTTACACAGAAAAGCCATAGAGAAGGGTGACAAAAGCGTCCAGTTCACTGAAGGGTGTTGGAGAGACGCTCCTTGTGCAACCAAAAACCGAGAGCTCATCTTTTTCTTCATCTTCCCCTTTCTTTTTGCTAATGTTTGTTTATATATTACTTACCACATGCCATGCACCGTCCTAAGTAAGTACTTTACATATATTAACTCATTTAATTTTCAGCATCCTTTAAGATAGGTATAATTTTATTCCCATTTTACAGTTAAGGAAACTGAGGCTTGAGGTCAAATGACAGGGCCAAAGTCACACTTAGTCACACTAAGTAGTAGAACCAAGATTTGAATCCAAGATATCTGGCTTCAGAATCCATCCTCATAAGCATTCTAGAGAACTCTGTTGTTTTCTGTTCATCCATTCATTCTTTTGTCTCAAGGAAGATTAGTGACAAGAATGGAATACTTGTGTGGCCAGCATACACAATCCCCTAGCTGAGAAACAGCCTCAAGATATCTGTTGCTGGGTAAAAATGGAACTGAGGTAAAATGAACTGGAACCAGAAGGTTTCAATGGATCCTGACAACCAGCTTCATGCCCCCAGCTCCTCTCACTCACTGGACAAGAAGATTTGGGTTGACCAGCCAGCCAGTGCTGAACACATGGCCAATTTTTTAAGTGGGTTCTTACCTGAATTTCTTTCTAATAAGCATTTATCCTGCCCTGCTTGGTGCAAAACACTATGCTAGATATTTGATGGTAAAGGTAGGAAAAGAGAACCAAAACATGGTTATCATCCTCTTGGAGTTCACATATGGGAAGGGGCAGAAAGGTAAATAGCCAGATAGCATATCATTATTTATCTTAATTAGTGACATTAGTCTGCTAGATGAGATTGGTGAGTGCCTTCCCACTTTCACCATGGCCTTGATGGAGACACGGAAAACAGCTCTTACTTATTCATGTCAGGTGCCCCAGTGAGTACACTGCACAGTTAAAATTTTTTTTAATATACACCAAAATTTTTTAAAATTTTTTAAAGATTTTATTTATTTATTTGACACAAAGAGAGAGAGATCACAAGTAGACAGAGAGGCAGCCAGAGAGAGAGGAGGAAGCAGGCTCCCCACCAAGCAGGCAGCCCAACACGGGGCTCGATCCCAGGACCCTGAGATCATGACCTGAGCCGAAGGCAGAGGCTTTAACCCACTGAGCCACCCAGGCACCCCCCAATTTTTTTTTTTTTTTAGATTTTATTTATTTATTTGAGAGAGAGAGAGAAAAAGAGAGAGCACAAGAGAGGGGAGGGTCAGAGGGAGAAGCAGACTCCCACTGTGTGTGGGAACCTGATGTGGAACTCCATCCTGGGACTCCGGGATCACGACCTGAGCTGAAGGCAGTCACTTAACCAATTGAGCCACCCAGGTGCCCTACACCAATTTTTTTTTTAAGATTTTATTTATTTATGGGGTGTTTGGGTGGCCTGGTCAGTTAAGCATCCGACTCTTGATTTCAGCTGACATCATGATCTCAGGGTTGTGAGATCAAGCCCTGTGTTGGGCTCCATGCTCATCAGGGAGTCTGCTTGGGATTCTCTCCCTCTCCCTATGCCCCTTCCCCTGCTTGTGCTCTCTCTCTCTCTCTCAAATAAATGAATCCTTATTTATTTGAGAGAGTGTGTATGTGAGCATGAGCAGGGAGAGGGGTGAGGGAGTGGGAGGCACAGAGGGGCAGGGAGAGGAACAGCAGACTCCTTGTTGAGCAAGGAGCCAAGTGCAGGCCTCAATCTCACAACCCTGAGATCATGACCTCTGCCGAAACCAAGAGCTGGACACCCAACTGACTGAGCCACTCAGGTGCCCCACAGTTAAATTTGAATACACAGGGGCGCCTGGGTGACTCAGTGGGTTAAAGCCACTGCCTTCGGCTCAGGTCATGATCCCAGGGTCCTGGGATCGAGGCCCGCATCGGGCTCTCTGCTCGGCAGGGAGCCTGCTTCCTCCTCACTCTCTGCCTGCCTCTCTGCCTACTTGTGATCTGATCTCTCTCTCTCTCTGTGTCAAATAAATAAATAAAATCTTTAAAAAAAATTTTGAATACACACATCCCATGCAATATTTGGACATACTTACACTAAAAAAGCNTGTGATCTGATCTCTCTCTCTCTCTGTGTCAAATAAATAAATAAAATCTTTAAAAAAAAATTTGAATACACACATCCCATGCAATATTTGGACATACTTACACTAAAAAAGTATTGGTTGTTCATCCGAAATTGAAACTTAATTGGGTTTTCTGTATTTTTATTTGCTAAATATTGCAGCCTTGTACAGATTATCTTTAATCCTCATGATAATTGTTAGAGGTTGGCACTATTATCATTTACCCTTACATATCCAGAAACTGAGACACAATCAGGTCAGGTAATTGTCCAAACTCACACATCTGTTACCATATACTTAGAAACCAAGTTCTCAGGCCACTTTGTTTCCACCAATGGCCAATTTTGTGCCTGTTATGTTGACAACTACCATCATCTGTTTCACTGGATCCCATTTTCTCATCTTGTTCTCAGATTATCAGAATATACCCCATTCACTGACCAACAAGCAAAGCTCTGGCTCCTGATTTTCAGGGTTAAAAAATGAGACTCAAGTGGTATGTTAAGGGAAGATAGGGATAGCATTTCCTCATTAGGGAAAAAATAAGACCCACAATTCCTTTTTTTTTCTTTTTAGATTTTATTTAACTGAGAGAGCATGAGTGGTGGGAAGGGCACAGGGAGAGGGACAAGCAGACTCCCCACTGAGTGTGGAGCCCAATGCAGGGCCAGATCCCAGGACCCTCAGATCATGACCTGAGCTGAAGTCAGGTGCTCAACCAACTGAGCCACCTAGGCGCCCCTAGATCCATAATTTCTATGGTGGTGTGGCTTATTGCAACATACAAGGGAATGAAGACCAGATTCTGGAACCACGTGATGCCAAAGGAGGAGAGTCCTAAAGCTCAACAACAAACCTGTTCTAGGGGGACAGATGGCACTAACAGCATTACAAGTTTACACTCTGGAACATCTGAGTTTGAGATTCTTTAACAGCAATAGCCTTGTTTCTTTGTATGACAATTAAAGATGCCTGACAGTGAGTGAGTGAGTGAATTTAGTTTGGTTCTTTGTGATACTGATCCTTTCAGCTCAACTCCCCTTATCATTCATTTTCCCTCAGATGTTAAAAAGAAAACAAAGCCCATCTAATAGTGTGCCAAAGCACTGGAAACACCACTGATCTTCCCCTCTAGACTCAGAGAAGGCTTCCCCTGCCCTGCCCCCATCAAACCTGAATGGCTTCTCAAAACTTCAACATTAAGTAGGAGCAGTGAATTTTGAGGTTACTAACATATGACGCAACTACTTACGGTGGCTTTTATTTCTTCCAATTTTTTTCCCCTTAGCAGAAAAAAGGAGTTTTTATGACCATGCCATAAGATCTGCTTCTGTTCAAGTTCTAATTACATAGGATTGAGCCATATGAAATTGCTATCTTTGTAAGTTAAAAATGATCAAATATCAGGGGCACCTGGGTGGCTCAGTCGTTAAGTGTCTGCCTTCAGCTCAGGTCATGATCCCAGTGTCCTGGGATCGAGCCCTGCATTGGGCTCCCTGCACTGGGCTCCCTGCACTGGGCTCACTGCTCGGCAGGAAGCCTGCTTCTCCCTCTCCCACACTGCCGCCCCCACCCCACCACCCACTTGTGTTCCCTCTCGCTGTGTCTCTCTCTGTCAAACAAAATCTTAAAAAAAAAAAAAATCAAGTATCAGCAATCTCATATGGTTCAACCTAGTATAAATATGCAGATAATATCTGCCACTTACAACATGGATGAACCTGGAGGACATTATACTAAATGAAATAAGCCAGACACAGAAGGAACAAAAGGGCATGATCTCACTTATATTTGGAATCTAAAAGAGTCAAATGCACAGAAGCAGAGAATATAACAGTAGTTACCAGGAGCAAAAAAGTGGAGAAATGGGGAGATACTGGGAACAAATCTGCAGTTATGTACAATGAGTAAGTCTAGAAAGCTAATGTACAGCATGATGACTACAGTTAAAGATGCTGGAAATTTACTGCAAGAGTAGATTTCAGGAGCTATCATCACACACACAGAAATAGTAACCATGTGAGGAGATGATATGTTAATTAGCATAACCGTAGCTAGCATCCATTTCACTGTATATTACATCTTTGTGTTGTACACTTTGTTGTACACTTTAAATACAATTTTTATTTAAAAATAAAAATTTTAGGGGTGCTTGGGTGGCTCAGTGGGTTAAAGCCTCTGCCTTCAGCTCAGGTCATGATCTCAGGGTCCTGGGATTGAGCCCTGCATCGGGCTCTCTGCTCAGCAGGGAGCCTGCTTCCTCCTCTCTCTCTGCCTGCCTCTCTGCCTACTTGTGATCTCTGTGTCAAATAAACAAATAAAATCTAAAAAAAATAAAATGAAATAAAATTTAAAAAATACATGAGATATTTTAAGATTAAAAAATACACATGATATATAAATAAATACAGTCCTCCTTCATTCCTTAATTGGTTATTTCAACAATGGTCATTTTAACAATAACAAAAGTTTCTCTAAAGGTTCCTAGTTACCTCTACAAATGCACACAATATAGATCTTAGTAAATTGTGGGATACCAGAGAATAAATAGTGGCAAGGAAGTGTTCATGGAAAATTAGAACAAATTATAGATTCAGAGTCTGAACATAATTGCACAAAACATGAAAAGCTGCCCCTGAGGTTATTCCAAACACATGGTTCAAAGAACTGAGGATATCCCTGGCCAAAGACCTTTTCCTTTTCATTTTACTAGTAAGCTGTAATTTTTGGTTTGTCCTTCAGGCGAGTGTAGAGAACACATAAAAAAATAAAAAGCACATTTATTTAAAAAACTGTCATGTCCCCCAATATAACTATTGGTTCTTAAATATATTTGGGGGGGCTGAGAGTATTTCTCATTGTTTCATGTTTTGGATCACTTGCTTCCTTGCACGTTACTGACATTGTCGTCACTATTGACTCTAAAATCCTTCTAACAGGGAACATTATTAGGTTTGTGCAACTTTGAGGGAATGAGTCATAACTAAAATATGCAATAGATTTACTTTGTTATGGGTAGAAGGAAAGCCAGCACTATCTGCTACAGGACTTTTGTATCCTAAGGTGATTACCATAGGAATCTATATTTAGTAAGTGTTCAACAAATTTAGTTTATTTGCCATAAATCAATCCAGACCAGCAATCCCAACTGTGGTCCAAAGAATGTTACTAAAAATATTTACAGGATACAGTTAAACTAGTCCTTAGAGGAAAACATATACCTTTAAATGCTTGTATGAGAAAGTAAGAGAGGCTAAAAGTTGTTGAGCTAAGCATCTAGCTAAAGAAATTAGAAAGAACACAACAAAATAAACTGAAAGACAGTGAAAGGAAGGAAATGATAAAGAAAAAAATAAATCCATTAACTAGAAAACACATATATCATCAAAGGGATTTATTAAAAGCCAAAAATTGGGTATTTAAAAACACTATTAAAGTTGATAACCTCGGATCGCCTGGGTGGCTCAGTTGGTTAAGTGACTGCCTTCGGCTCAGGTCATGATCCCGGAGTCCCAGGATCAAGTCCTTCATTGGGCTCCCAGCTCCATTGGGAGTCTTCTTCTCCCTCTGACCTCTCTCTCTCAAATAAATAAATAAATAAAATCCTTAAAAAAAAACCTGATAACCTCTGGAAAGACGGATTAAGGAAAAGAAAAAAAATAGAAATAAATACACTAACATTTTAAGAGATAAAATATTATAAACAATTTTAAGCTATTTAATTGAGAAACACGTAATGAAATAACTCATCAAAAATTTAACTTAAAACTAATTGAAGAAGAAGTAGAAAGTTTGGGCAGTCCTGTTTTAAAAAAAATAATTTAGGGGTGCCTGGTTGGCTCAGTTAGTTGAATGTCTGACTCTCACTTTCCGCTCCAGTCATGATCTTAGAATCCAGGGATCAAGCCCCACGTTAGGCTCTATGCTCAGCAGCGAGTCTGCTTAAGGACTCTCTCTTGTCTGCCCCTCCCACCCACCCCCACATGCTCCCTCTCTCTAAAATAAATATATCTTAAAAAAAATAAATAATTTAATCTGTAGATTAAAAAATCTTCACATACACAAACCAAGACATGCAGATATAATCTTTCAAGCTTTAAAGAGTTAAGGTTATTCTAATCTTACACAAATTCTTCCAGATATAGAGGCAACATTCCCTTAACCATTCAATGAGGCTGATATAATTGAAATTCTACAGCTATACAAGGACAGTATCAGAAAGGAAAATTGAGACCAATCTTGCCTATAAACATAGATTTAAAAAAATCTTAAGCAAAATGTTAGCAAAAAAATTCATAAGAGTGACAGAGTGGACCAAAAAACACAACGTCACTATGTAGTCTGCAAGAATCCCACTTTATGGTGCATCTGGGTAGCTCAGTTGCTTAAGTGTCCCAACTCTTGATTTTAGCTCAGGTCATGATCTCAAGGTCATGAGATCAAGCCCCATGTTGGGCTCCAGGTTTTACAGGATTTTTTCTTCTGTAGCTCCCACTATTCTTGGTCATGCCACTTTGAAGAATGAAGAGGTAAACCAGACAGAGAATGGTGGGCAGCAAAGAAAAGTTTATTGAGCAATAGTAAAGTTCATTGAGTGACAGACTACAAAACTCCCAAAGAGGGAGGGGACCTGAGAGGGTTGCCACTCTTATTTCTAAAAATAGGGATTTTTAAATCTGATTAAACCTCCATGAACACCTGACTGGCTCAGTTGGGGGTGCATACGATTCTTGATCTCAGGGTTGTAAATATGAACCCCACACTGGGTGTAGAGATTATTTAAAACATAAAATCTTGGGACACCTGGGTGGCTCAGTTGGTTAAGCATCTGCCTTCATCTCAGGTCATGATCCCAGGGTCCTCGGATCGAGTCCTGCACTGGGCTCCTTGCTGGGCAGGGAGCCTGCTTCTCCCTCTACCTCTGCCTGCCACTTTGCCTGCTTGTGCGCGCTCTCTCTGACAAATAAATAAACAAAATCTTTAAAAAAAATAATAAATAAAATATTTAGGGGCACCTGGGTGGCTCAGTTGGTTGAGGGTCCGCAACTCTTGATTTCAGCTCAGGTCATAACCTCAGGGCCCTGAGATCGAGCCCCTTCTTGGGCTCTGCTCTAAGCACAGATCTGCTTCTCTCCTTCTCCCTCTGCTCCTCCCCCTGCTCACACATGCGCTCTTTCTTAAATAAATAAATCTTTAAAAATAAAGAAAATCATTAAACAAAACTGGATAAAGCATGAAGAAACAAAAATTGCTAGGCGAGCAAGTGAAAAGATGTTTAACTTCATGAGTAATCAGGCGCAGGTCAGGTGTGTGATGTCTGCAGTGAGTTCTTAGAGTTCTGGTGGTACTTGGTTTACCTTCACCAGGAAGGCAGGTGAATAGAAAAGGCAACTACACAGAAAAGTGGGCAAGGGTATAAATTGGCAAATTAAAGAAGAGAAACTCTGACCAAGGACTACACAGAAAGATACTCAATCTCACTACCAATCAGGGAAACTTTACAAGTCAAAACAAGGTGCCATTTTCCATCCATACGAGTGACAATATTTAAAAATCTGATGACATGAACAATTGAGAATGGGAGGAAATATGGCCTTCCTGAGCTTATACAAATGTAGATTTGTAATATAAATGTAAATTAGGCCATTTTTAGTAAGATCGAGGAAAAACATACTTAGGCTAGGCCCCAGGAGACTCCTACTCTAAGTAAAAACCCCAGAGAGCCTTTCAAACACAGTGATACCCCCATGAGTACACATCACTGCAGTGTTCGACAAAACCTACTGTTCTTTGGGAGGGAAATAAATAAACTGGTAATAATTTATATATGAATTGCACGAAGAAGCCCAAATGAATGAATAAACACAGAATAAATCTCAAAAATAAAGTGAAGTGAAAAGGATATCACATTATATCTATTCAATTTTTAAAATTAGATAATCTCTCATATATCTCATTTAGGTGAGATAATTAGAACTTGTTACTTGTTCGTATTGTTTGTATGTGGGCAGGAATGCTCTGGAAGAGTAAGAAAGATTGATTGGTGATTAGCTAATCCTGAGGTTTGGGATAAGCAAGGGGAGACAGAGGAAAGGACATTCTTTCTCCAGGTAATTTTTCTCCACTTAAACGAAGAAATAAATAAACAGCAAATAAGTTGTAAGAGAACATATAAGAAAATAAAATCCAGCCTGTAACAATCTTGACAGTATTGACAGTGAAGCTGCTCCTCCTGCGTTAAAAAAATAACTTTAAATTTATCTACAGGCCCCAACCAAATGCACCATCTGATTTACTCATCTCCTTATGTAAGATTATTTGAGCTAAATTAAAATTCTCATCTTGTGCTCTGAAGTAGCATAGCCCTGTTGACTGAAATGGAAATTTGGTCCACTAGGTGGTCTGAATTTGTGAAAACTACAATCCCCAAAACACACAAAAGCAGGAGCTCCTGCCCAGGGGAGAAAAGAATGGGATGTTTCTTTCTTTTCTTTTTCTTTTTCTTTTTCTTTTTCTTTCTTTCTTTCTTTCTCTCTCTCTCTCTCTCTCTCTCTCTCTCTCTCTCTCTCTCTCTCTTTCTTTCTTTCTTTCTTTCTTTCTTTCTTTCTTTCCTTCAGTAGGCTCCTCACCCAATATGGGGCTTGAACTCACGATCCTGAGATCAAGAGTCACACACCCCCCCCAACTGAGCCAGCCAGGCATCCAAGAATGGGGTGTTTCTATGAAAAAAAATACAAATCACAAATGCATCCCCCAAACCCCCACATACTACTGGTTAATCTCACAGCAGTTTTTAATATTAATTAGCATTTTAAGTTAAAAACTAACTTGATTCATCTAATGAAATGTCTCTTTTTTTAAAGGCCAAAGACCAAGCTGGGTCTATGTAACCCATTATCACCGTATTCTTTTATCTCCTCCTGTATTCACACATGATCATACAGTGATTTTGCCAGTTTAAAATAATACTAATAAACTCCTATTACTGACAGATTTAACAATTTATCTGTAACTTTCTACAAATGACTTAAACTATTAAATGCAACTGTATATCAACCCAAAATGTCAACAGTATAAACGGAGTTGACAGTTGTATGAAATTGTATCATTTCAACATTTGAAACAATTTGTAACTACTCTTTCTTATTGTTCAAATGCAACCAAATAGCCACTGTGTGATGCAACGAGGAAACAGTGGAAAATAAAGTGTAGGAAACTTAGAGCTGGTGAGGACGGGAAAGAGAAGGGAGAATGCTCTGATAACAAGGGAGGGGGGGGAATCTCTATTTTTAATTTAACAGAGCATGTATTCCCATAAAGATTAATGTGGATATGTATAAAACAGGTTGTTCCTTCGAAGTTCTTTGTCTGGCTTCTGGTTCATCTTTTTACGTCGCCAAAGAGCTGTTTCCACAAGGTCCATGGCTAAGCAGTCTTTTCAGACTTTATTTGGCCATCTAATCAGCTACTGCATAACAATTATGACCCAGTTACCTTTTAATCACTTTGTTCTTGAAAAGATGTTGTGAACTTACCTTATTTTATTAGTAAGTTCTGGCAGGTATGCACATTTTTCTGGAGACAACGTTATAACTCTCAAAGATGTTCAGAAGGGTTTGTGACCCCAGAAAATCCAAGGACACTCCCATCAGCCACGTGGAAACCTGCGGCGCCGGCTTCCGGGCTCCACTCTGCCGGGGCCTGTCCTCCGCGCAGTCCTCCGAAACGCGATCTCCAGCAGGGGTCGCTGCGCCGCCGCCGCCGCGCCCGTGAGCCCCGTCCGACCCGCTCTCGCCGCGGCCGCGCTGACGGAAGGGGCGGGGCAGGGTGGGGCGGGGCCTGGCGGCTCGGGTCCGCCAGGCCCCGGGGAGGGACGAAGAGAGGGAGGAGCGGTCCCGACGTGGTAGTGACTGCGCCCCTGTCGGGCGTGTTGTGACCCCGGCTTGAGCCCACTGTGTGGCTTCCCGGCGAGCACTTGTGAAGTAGGGCGCGACGAGCGCCCCTGCCGTGCCTGCGCTCCTGTCAGGACTCCGCGTGAATCTCCCGCGTCTTGCCCCGGCCCGGCCAACCTCTGGACGCCCTGTGGACCCGGGGGCTGCAGGGGCCGTGGGGAGCCGGTGCGCCGTGGCAGTCCGCCCTTGGGCCCTGCCCCTACTACTGGCTCCAAACGCAGACCCGGAGCTCGAGGACGCAGGTGTCCAGTTTCCTTTGACCTTGAAGACCCGGGAAGGTGCGCAGCCCGCGGGGGTGGGAAGTATGTCGGGGAAGCCGACCCTGATTCGGCGGTCAACCTGAAAGGTCTCCAGAAGGGACGATTTTCAGTTGCAGTAGACCGCAAAGCAGTTAGACCGGGTTCTTAATCGAGTAGTGAACAGGCTCACGAACGTGGAGCGATTCCCAGTGTCCCTCAGGTCAAGGGTAGCGTTGCCTCTATTCCAGACGTGACGTTGCGTACAGGCTTCGGCTCTATCATGTATCTTTATCTACCCCGAAGATCTCACCACAAACCTCCGGGCTTCCTGCCGTTTTCATCTCCACTACTCTCGTCCACACCATTGGCAAAGAACTCTTAAAATGCACTTCTGTCAGGTCACTTCCCTACTTAAGGTCTTTCTATGATTCCCATGCTCTCTGGGTCAAGTCCAACTTTGATAGGTACGGCCTTTGGAGATCTAGCCTTTTGCTCTTCAATCCAGCTCCAACTTTGTGGGATCTTAAGATCTCTGGATTCATTCTGATGCTCCATTTCTCTTGATCTACTTTCATTGCACAGTGGCTAATTAAGCACTCTGTGTGCCAGGCACTGTTCTGGGCAGTTGGGATTCAGCAGGGGAAAACAAATTAAGGTGAAGATTCCTATCCTTGAGGAGTGTATATTATATTAGGGGAAACAGTCCAAAAAAAGAAAAAGAAAAACCCAGTAAATTGATAGGTGAGAAGTGCTATGAAGGAAAAAGAGCAGAGTAAGGGGAGATTAGGAAGGCAGGATGCTTATTAAATAAAGTTGGAATGAATGGACAGCATTGAGGTGATATTTGAGGTAAGAGTTGCAGAAATTGAGTAATCTATGCAGTTGTCTGGGGTAAGAGATTTCTAGGTCCAGCTGGGACAAAGACCTTACTTACCCAAAAATGTTCATTATATGTGAATAGCATCAGGAAAGCCAATATGGTGGACCTGAGAGAGCAGAGGTTGAGAGTGGCAGGAGATGGAAGAATGGGGGGACCAGATCACATAGAGCCTGTAACCTTTTCTCAGTGCTTTTGTAGGAGTGATACAGTATAAATTATTTTTTGAAAGAATCACTCTCTGGAAAACAGATCCTAGTGGAGCCTTTGTAGTATTTCTATCATCATCTGTCATGGTGGTTTAAACTGTGGTAGCAATGGAAGTGGTGAGAAGTGATGGGATACTGGACATGTTTTGAAGATACAGCCGACACAATTTCCTAACATTGGATATGGGCATGAGGGAGAGTTAAGAATGACTGGAAACTTTTGTTCTCAGCACCTACAGGGTGGAGTTATCATTCACTGAGATGGGGAAGGCTACAGGTGCAACAGATTTAGGGTTGGGGACATGTCAGGAGATTGTTTTTGGACCAATAAAGCTTGAGGTGCCTGTTACACACCCAAGGGGAGATGTCAGGCATTTGGATATTGTATCTAGGGTCACCAAGACCTCCCCTACGTTCATTGACTTGGAAGATTCAACAGGACTTGGCTCTGGCACGTGGCTACGATTTATCACAGAGAAAAGATACAAAGCACAGTCAGCAAAGGGAGAAGACTCATAGGACAAAGTGTACAGGAAACTAGGTGGTCTTCCAAGGATCCTCTCCCAGTGGACTCACATAGGACATGCTTAAGTCCCCAGCAACAAATTGTGACAACATATGTGAAATTTCATCTATCAGAGATGCTCATGAGAGCCTCTGCCCAGGGTGTTGATTGGCTTTAGTCACACGGGCACTTTCTGCCTTGCATGTATCAAAATTCAAGACTCCCAGGGCGCCTGGGTGGCTCAGTGGGTTAAAGCCTCTGCTTTCGGCTCAGGTCATGATCTCAGGGTCCTGGGATCGAGGCCGGCATCGGGCTCTCTGCTCAGCAGGGAGCCTGCTTCCTCCTCTCTCTGCCTGCCTCTCTGCCTACTTGTGATCTCTCTCTCTCTCTGTGTCAAATAAATAAATAAAATCTTAAAAAAATAAAAAAAGTTCAAGACTCCCAGAAGGAAAGCAGGTACTCAGCATAAGAAATTATACAAACAGTTTAGATGCAGTGAGTGACTCCTTTCAGTTCTGAGAATGCTTAGAATCCTGAAATCCAGGATTCCAGATGCATGCAAAAGGCCCACCTTGCAAACAGGCCTTTCTAAAGACAGTCCCAAGCCTGCTGTATTAATTCTTCTACACAGATATACATGTCTGGAATTCGGGAGAAAGGTCTGGAATGGGAATATAGTTGGCATAGAGGGAGTAGTTGGCATATAGGCAGTATTTAAAGCCATGGAAGTGTTTGGTGTCTTGATAAGCATTCATCAAAGCTGACTGATGGAGCTGAGCTGGATAAAGTGAAAAATAGAAGACAAGCAGGCCAAAAACAGCCCTGGGGCCCACCAACATTAAGACGTCTGGGAGAAGAGAAGAAATAGCAGGTAAGGTGAGAAAACCAAGAGCAAGGTGTCTTGGAAGCCAAGTGAAGAAGAGGGGAGTGATCTGTTGTCTCAGACGCTGCTGAGAAGTCAAACAAGTTGAGGACTAACAAATGATCTTTTGGGTTTAGATAATGAGAGGGATTAAGGAGAGAATAGACAACTGTTTTTGAGGAGTTCTGTTGTAAAGAGGAACAAGAAAAGTTGTACCTGGGGGTTAGTGGGATTAAGAGAAAGTTGGTTGGTTAGTCAGTGAGAGAAATAACAGCAAGCTAATAAAAGTGGTCCATTAGAAAGTGAAAAATTACATTTGTAACTTGATGTTTCCCCAAAGTTCTGTTTCAGGCGTCCTTTGCCATTAGAACTCTTCTCCAGCATCCCTGCTCCGAGCTTTAGCCTGTGCACGATCCAGCCTCCTTTGGACCTGGGTTTTCATTCAAGTTCTCTGACAACCAGTTGACTTGACCCCATTCCAGTTGAATAGCAGTCCCTTGAGGACAAGAACTGTATGCTTTATACACAGGCCTAGTCTAGCTGCTACTTGGCATATGCAGGCAAATGAGTGAGTGTGTGAGGGGTGAATGCAGTCATGGGTAGGATGCTCCCTTCATTTCTGGAAAATGAATCTAAGTATTCAGCGGTTTTTTGTATGCTGCGCTGACTGAGGACAGGAATGAGGAATGAGGCGTGGTTCCTGTTCTGTCACTATCCTTGGAGTTCGGGAGATGAGAATAGTACAAAAAACACACAGCATTGGTGCAGCATGAGTTTGGAGAGGGCAGGGGAGGGCGGAGAGGGAGAGCGAGTCTTGTGTGGAGTCTGGAAGACGGAGAAGCCATGCTAAAAGGTCAGACACTTTTCTTTCCAGTGGCAGGATCCTTTCTTCAAGTGGAATATAAGGAACCCCAGTATTTGCCAGCACTGCTGTTCTAGTCAAAGAGGGGTTGGCCTAAGGTTAGCTCTCTCCTCCACCGCTTCTCCTTTGACCAGTTTGAAAGCTCTATGATAGGACTTGGGTTCGCAGACTCTGCCCCATGGCCCTGGGTGTCCACTGATACAAACGGTCATCATCTCCAGCAAAAATTAGGTTAACATGTTTTCTCAATTTTATGTTCCTTAATTTTATCTAAACTTTAGCACGTGCCAATGTTTGCTAGAGAATGAAGTATATCACAAAGAGGGAGTAGCTAATAAACACAAAGGTAATGCTTGGCATGACATTTTGGTTATGTTAATTGTTTTTCTATGTGAGTATGATTTTAAATAGTTAATTTTGTGCTAGCAAAGGTTTCCTAGTGTAGGTAAGTGTAATGTATTCATGATATATACAAAAGCAGCATCCTATCCCGGCATTCCTCATAAAAGATACCAGTGTGGTATAATGGCAGGACTTGGGGAGGGAAATATGGGAGTCCAGAGACTGACAGACAGGACTTGCCTCCTCCAGGATGTCTCCTCTTAGGATTTCTTTTAAGTCGGGGCAATAGTTCTTCCCGCTCCTCTGCTCCTGAAACTATCCATTCTCTGTGGTATTGCAGTTGATGAAAATTGGTTTTTTGTTCCAGAGAAAATGAGACATAAGTTTCATGGGGTAGCAGAAAGAACAGTGGACTTGGAATCAGAAGACTGACAGACAGTTCAGCATGGTGGTAAAGAGCATTGACTTAGCCAGGGAACCTGGGTTTGAATCCACTTAGTATTTGTGTGACCCTGTCACTGAGATGGACTGGTTGGAAGGAATAAATGAATTAATAGAGAGGGTCCTGACCCATAGTAAACAATGATTGTTAAGAAGACTTGCCACTGGAATCCTAGCTATACTGTTGACGACCTCTATGAGCTAGCAGATTGTTAAATTGCTCCAAGTCTCATTTGTGCTCATCTGTAAAATGAGGGTCCTGTGTAAAGTTATCCCTGAGAGGCTGCGCTTTTCATCTGCACGCACATAGGGCTCCAGGAGTATTGTTAATGGGGGGGCAGGGGCGTTTTTTTTTTTTTTTAAGATTTTATTTATTTATTTGACATAGAGAGAGAAATTACAAGTAGGCAGTGAGGCAGGCAGAGAGAGAGGGAGAGGAGGAGCAGGCTCCCTGCTGAGCAGAGAACCCGATGCGGGCCTCGATCCTAGGACGCTGAGATCATGACCTGAGCCGAAAACAGAGGCTTTAACCCACTGAGCCACCCAGGCGCCCGTGCAGCCAGGTTCTTGGCTCCAGGCATATGTATAGCCTTTGGCATTACACCTGATAGCAAAACAAACTTTGCTGAAGTCACTTAGGCCAGTGTTTTCAAAGGTTTTTTTTTTTTTTTTTAAGATATTTATTTATTTATTTATTTGACAGAGAGAGATCACAAGTAGGCAGAGAAGCGGGCAGAGAGAGAGGAGGAAGCAGGTTCCCTGCTGAGCAGAGAGCCCAATGTGGGCCTCCATCCCAGGACCCTGAGATCATGACCTGAGCCGAAGGCAGAGGCTTTAACCCACTGAGCTACCCAGGCGCCCAAACTTTTTTTTTTTTATTATTATCTTTAGTAAATACATTTTCTATGGTGACCCAGTATTTGTATATGTAGATATGTGTATGAGTATTATAATGAAAGTTTCATAAAGCAGTATTTACTCTTACTGTATGTGGTATACTGGAATATATTCTATGCTCTTCAGTTTCAGTTCTCTTAAAAAATTTTTTTTTAATTTATTTATTTGACAGAGAACAAGAGAGAGAAAGCACGAGAGAGCACAAGCAGAGGGACTGGCAGAGGGAGAGGGAGAAGCAGGCTTCTGGCTGAGCAGTGAGCATGACATGGGATGGGGGGGAGGCGATTCCAGGACCCTGAGATCATGACCTCAGCTGAAGGCACATGCTTCACTGACTGAGCCACCCAGCCAGTTTTAGTTCTTAAAAAGTAAAAGTTTTATAATGGCTTATGACCCACAATTTGAAAAACACCTAAAGATAGGCAGATTATCATCGTTAATGTCCATCTTTTATCATCTGTATTACAAGAGCATCTTACTAACCAATCTGGTCTAGGCCCAACAGTCAGTAAGTGGTGATTTCAGCCAGGGCTGTCTTGGCCCATAACTTGGACATCACCTGGATAAACGGTAATGAGTCTAGAACTTAGGACCAACACATAATTTCTGAGGCTGATAGTAGAGAGCCCTGGCCACTTACGGTTAACCTTCTGTGTGTTTTGGGTGGGTGGGAAGGTATGAAAGGTTCTACTTATGAGAGAATTACTTTTCTTAACATTTTACACTGTGAAGAATATATGTTAAAATGTTAAAAGTGGTTGTCAGGGCGCCTGGGTGGCTCAGTGGGTTAAAGCCTCTGCTTTCGGCTCAGGTCATGATCTCAGCGTCCTGGGATTGAGGCCCACATCGGGCTCTCTGCTCGGCGAGAAGCCTGCTTCCTCCTCTCCCTGTCTCTCTGCCTGCCTCTCTGCCTACTTGTGATCTCTCTCTCTCTGTGTCAAATAAATAAATAAAATCTTTTTTTTTTTTAAGATTTTATTTATTTATTTATTTGACACAGAGAGAGAGAGATCACAAGTAGGCAGAGAGGCAGGCAGAGAGACAGGGAGAGGAGGAAGCAGGCTCCCCGCCGAGCAGAGAG
>LNAC01000039.1:2191631-2208077 GCA_002007465.1 Ailurus styani
CTGAGCCACCCAGGCGCCCAGGGGTTTTTTTTTTTTTAAAGATTTTATTTATTTGACACAGAGAGAGAAAGATCACAAGTAGGCAGAGAGGCAGGCAGAGAGAGAGGAGGAACCAGGCTCCCTGCTGAGTAGAGAGCCCAATGCGGGCCTCGATCCCAGGACCCTGAAGATCATGACCTGAGCTGAAGGCAGAGGCTTTAACCCACTGAGCCACCCAGGCGCCTTGTTTTTGTTTTTTTTAATTTTTATTTTTTAAATAATCTCTACACCCAGTGTGGGGCTCGAACCCATAATCAGATGTCAAGAGTCACATGTTCCACCAACTGAGCCAGCCAGGAACTCCTTAATTTTTGACTGTAGTGATCCATGAAATACAAAGTCTAGGGATTACTGAAATATACTATTTTCTTTTTTTATCCCTATTTCTATAAAATGTAAGGTTTTTTTCTATGCATAATTATTATTCTCTATTAAATTACATAGCATATGTATAAGAATTATTTCTCTCAATATTTCTCTTTAAGGTGCTTTAGATAGTTTCCAGTCAGTATTTTAGAGCACTCTGTGGATTTTATAGCATTTAATAATTATTTCAGGGGATCCTGGGTGGCTCAGTGGGTTAAAGCTTCTGCCTTCAGCTCAGGTCATGATCTCAGGGTCCTGGGATCAAGCCCTGCATCGGGCTCCCTGCTCGGCGGGGAGCCTGCTTCCTCCTCTCTGCCTGCTTCTCTCCCTACTTGTGATCTCTCTCTCTGTGTCAAATAAATAAATAAAATCTTCAAAAAAAAATAATTATTATTTCAAACTATACTTGTGTTGAAAAACAATCTCTAAAATTATGCCTGCTTTATTTCTCAGTTAAGACTCAGATTGGGATCCCAAGAGCAATGAGATACAGAGTTCAGCTTGCGTTGTCTAACTTTGTTCATGCCAACAAAAATAAGAGCCAAAATATTAACAAATATAACTTGGAAGTAGTTATGTGCTTTTGAGTGGGCTTACAGGTAATTGCTGTTGTCAGCTTTGTGTTGAATGGAAAGTAGGAAGGAAAAGTCATTGAAACCATCATCAAAGAAATTTGTCTGAAAGTGTAGTCTTAGCACTGTGGAAAGTCATTCGCCGACTTAAGGTATGAGGATATGGGCCATATGGCACCCCTTCTCAGATTACTAAATCATGGCCTCTAAAGCCATCTTAATGTACTTGGGAAGGTTTGCTACCATCATAATAAGATGGTTTCTGCTGCCTTTGAGGTAACCTAGGAATTGACTACTCTCTGGCATGTCAGCACCTCAGTGCCTCAGGAAACAATTACCTAGTTTCTAAGTCTCCTGGCCCCTTCCTTCTCTTCCAGCTAATACCTCAAACAGTAGGAGAAAGATGGAAATGGTAAAATGTAACTCTGCTTGCTAGCTCTGACTTGCTGGGGTTGGGGCTTGAAATAAAGTCAAGAGATTCACTCTGGGTTTTATGAAATCATGATGTGGTGTCCTTCCTTGGCAAAGTCAGTATTGTAAGGGTGTGACAGATGTCAACAGATGGTCTTTCTCTCCATGAGATTCTTGTTTTTAAAATTTTATTTATTTAAGAAAAAAATGAGAGCACGAGGCGGGGAGGGTCAGAGAGAGAAGCAGACTCCCTGCTGAGCAGGGAGCCCCATGCATGAGTCGGATCATGACCTGAGCCGAAGGTAGTCGCTTAACAACTGAGCCACCCAGGTGCCCGAGATCTCTTTTTTAAAACCCTTGAGAAGTACTGTTAATATTTTTCAGTAGCAATCAGTATCCAAGCTAATTTGGCAGATGGAGAAGAGGAGAACCTGTGTGTTCACACATCTTAGTATCTAGTTCCACCCTCCTGAGGGAAGCATAGCTAGAAGACTCACCATGGAAAAGTGCATGCCCCTGAGTACGTGCAGACCAATACGGTCTTTTGTAGGGGAGAATAAGCACTGTACTGATATGGAGTATTCATGGCGTGCATGGTTTATGTTGTAAGAATGCCAGGACACTGCACTTGTGAAATAAAACTGAATTATTGTCTGTTTCAGGTTATATGCACCATGGCTATGACTGGTGTCAGATTCCCTGCCAGTGTTCTGAGAAAGCCAGATGCCTGGATTGGACTTTGGGGTGTGCTGCAAGGGACACCTTCATATAAACTCTGTGCTTCCTGGAATCAATACTTCTATTTTTCTAGTACCCAGTTAAACACACCAAATTGTAAAACATTTTTCCATAACATTTTCTCACTGAGACTCCCAAGGCTTTTAATATCTCCAGAATATATTTTCCCCCTTTCCGTAAGACTTAAAAGTAATATAAGCTCTAAAAAATCCACTAAGAAGACTCTGCAGAAAGCCGAGGATGAAGAGGACACTGATGAAGAGAGTGATCGTGAGATGAGTGAGCAGGAAGAGGAGCTGGAGGATGACCCCAGCGTGGTCAAAGACTATAAAGACCTGGAGAAAGCGGTGCAGTCTTTTCGGTATGATGTTATCCTCAAGACAGGCCTAGACGTCGGGAGGAAGTAAGTATGATGTGCATTTTATTACAAAATCCTTAGTCTTTCTGTCATTTTAATGTAGTAGTTCCCATCACTCAGCGTGTCTTATGGTGAGGGGCAGCCACAGATACGAGGGGACCTTCCCGGTCACCTCTTTCAGTTGTTTCCTTCTACGGATGAGAACAGTGACTCCCCAGCGAGTCAGGTGACTGCCGGCACATCCCCTATGCCATATTTCCGTGATTCCAAGACACAGTTGACTCTAAGATGAGCCATTGATTTAATACCAGCTTCTTGAGAAAAGTAATGACCACGTTAGAGGTAGATAGCAAGAGGAAAGCATGCCTGGGTTTCACAAATTCCACAGTGTAAGAAGGTACCTTTTAGAAGCAACAGAAGCTGTGTAATGTGGTAGAGGATGCAAGCTCTTTAACTAGACCCTTTGTGGTCTGTGTGAGCCTGGGCAAGTTCTTGAATTCCATAAGCTTCAGCTTTCTCATCTGTAAAATGTAAAATAGCACCTACGTTGGAAGTTGGTGCTGTTCTATCTAAAGCATCTTAGTGGATGGAACTAGAGGGTATTACGCTAAGCGAAGTAAGTCAGAGAAAGACAAACACCATATGATTTCCCTCATATGTGGAATGTAAGAAACAAAACCGATGAACCTAGGGGAAGGGAAGGAAAGATAAGACAAAAACAGGGAGGGGTGCCTGGGTGGCTCAGTCAGTTAAGTGGCTGCCTTCTGCTCAGATCATGATCCCAGATTCCTGGGATTGAGTCCCGCATTGGGCTCCCTGCTCAATGGAGAGCCTCCTTTTCCCTCTCCCTCTGCCTGCTGCTCTGCCTACTTGTGCTCTCTAGCTCTCTAACAAATAAGTAAAATCTTAAAAAATAAAAAAAAGGCAAAAACAGGGAGACAAACCATGAGAGACTCTTAACTCTAGGAAACAAACTGAGGGTTGCTGGAGAGGAGGTGGGGAGGATGGGGTAACTGGGCAGTGGGCATGAACGAGGGCATGTGATGTGATTGGACACTGGGTGTCCTGCAACTGACGAATCATTGAGCTCTACCTCTGAAACTAGGAATATACTCTAGGTTAATTAAGTTGAATTTAAATTTAAAAACATAATAAAGCAGTGCCTGATACATAGTAGATACTCATTGTATGTTAGCTATTATGAAGGAAATACTGTGTGTTCATATATAGTGCATAGAGATGTTAAGTGGAACTTTCAAGATTTCTTTAGTTTTCTTGTTCTCTCTACTAGACTAATTATATAAGAATAGTGACCCTCATTGTTCATTCATTCCTTTAGCAATCATTGTGTGTATACTGCATGCAAGGTAAGAATCATGGTATGGATAATATGTTCAGATTTCCATGTGTAATTAATATCTTTATGACCTAATTTAATGGCATAGTTTAATTTTTTAACCCATGACGCTTAAGGACTCGTAAAAATGACCGAGCCTATAGGCCTTCTCGTGGGGATTTACTGAATGTTCTCTAAAATCTGGCCAACTTATAAGGGGGGGTGGGGGTCCTCTCTCTCCCCCAGAGAAGTAGCTGCTGCTGTTAGAAGCAGAACCCTAGAAGTTAATTACCTGGAGTCAGAGCAGCAAGAGAAGAGCTCACTGATTTTTGTCAGCACTCTCTCCTGGTCTGGTTGCCCTAGTGATTGACTTGAGAGATCAGCAGCTGCTGGATTGGAGTTTCCCCCCACCTCAGTGCAGACTCTCAGAGGATTTTTTAATGGCCTCACCATACGTGTGGTACCTGGTTTTTCTCTCAGAGCCCAGAGCCCTTTGGTGGTCATGAATCCCGGGAGCTCCTGGTTTGCAGGCGGCTGCTGCAGGAATCCAGCGGGGTACCCCAAGCCCTCCCCAAGCTTACCTGCCCAGTGATGCCAGCAGGTCTCTGCCACGGTTCGGCGTCTGTTCAGAAGCACCCCTTGATCTCGCTGTTTCACATACACATGGGAGCAGTTGACTCCCACTTTCCCAGCACCCAGAATGGAGGTTTTGTGGGGAGGCTGGTCACTGTCAGAATAAGCATTAATGCAGGTGTTTTTTTCCAGACCTGTATAATTGTTTTGAATATATTTCTATTTCAAAGCATTTGACCTTTTTTTTTTTTAAAGCAAAGTGGAAGATGCATTCTACAAAGGTGAACTCAGGCTGAATGGGGAAAAATTATGGAAGAAAAGCAGAACGGTGAGCTATTCTGACAGCAGATATTTTTGTCTGTTTCTCTGCCAGTACTCAGTGCCACCCCGAGTTCCCTTCAGGGGACATCAGTGACTCCTTGTGTATGTCTGTGTTACCCTCTCTGCGAGTCCCCATGGGCCTGGTCAAGCTAGTGAGAATCACCAGCCAACTTGGTCCCACAAACCACTTGCTCTTTTGCAGCCTTGCTGTCCTTAAGAGAAAGCTTTCCCTTTTTCTTTAAAATTTTAAAACGGGCCACTATCACAATTGGCAAAATTCCGTTAACGGAGTCATTAGTCCCATGAAGAGCTAATAATGACGCTAAGAAGAGTTGATTGTGTAGTGCTTATGTTGGACTCTGTTACCTGAGCAGGTGTGTGATTCTGGTCAATCCGGCAGTTACCCCAACACTTGGCTCTGTGCCCTGCTCTGTGTGCAGAGCAGCCAGCAAAAAAGAGAGTCCCTGTTTTCCAACAGACCCATAGCAATACTATTGTTAAGTGAAAGAAGCCAGGTATAAGAAAATGTATTTCCAGTATCGTTACAATATATATATGTGTGTATGTGTATATATAAATTATGTATTATGTTATATATAAATTTTTATATATTATATAAATTAAGTATGTGGTATATAAATTATATATAAATATGTATAAGTTGTGTGTTTTTGTAGAAATAAGTTGCAGATATACATACATCTAGAATTAGTAATATTACTAGCATTTATCTTTGGGCCATTGTGGGTTATATTTTCTTCATTCTTTCTATTTTCTGAATTTTTTATAAGTATAGGTCACTTTCATAATTGGAAAAACAGTAATGATAGTAAAAGTTAACAAAGCACAATAAAAAAGCGTATGACAGAGACTGTTAAAAAAAAGTTTGGAAGGGGGGCACCTGGGTGGCTCAGGTGGTTGGTTACCACATCTGCCTTTGGCTCTGGTCATGATCTCATGTCCTGGCTCAGCAGGGAGTCTGCTTCTCCCTCTGCCCCTCCCCTCCTCATGCACGCAATCTCTCTCTCTCTGTCCCTCTGTCTCCAGTGAGTAAATAAAACCTTAAAAAAAAAAAAAAAGGCTTGGAAGACACAGACATATGAGGCATCGGCAGACATAATCTCACTCTTAGTGTCTAGAGAACAAATGTTCCGGGGAAGTTAGACACACTTCTGGAGGTGGCTTTGAAGCTTGTTTCATGTTTCACAACACCCCTGGGGTCAGAGGGCTTGAGCTACATCCTTCTGGGACAGGGGAGGGTGTGAGCTGTTGGCCGTGGATCCGGGTCAACACCGAGGCTTTCTTCAGAGACCTTGCTCTCTGGGATCCTACAGGCTGTCAGGGCTAAACAGACAGGAGGAGGGGGCTCTCCCCAGTGCTGGCCTCGACTGCCCAGTCCCAAGGTCCACGGTCTGTGGTGGCACCTGACCCGCCAGGTTCGGCGTGTCAGTCATGGCTCTGTGAGCTGTGGGAAATCAGGCGCTCCAGACGTGCCTCTGGAGATCAGGCTCTTCTTGTCCCATAATTGCTTTTTCCCGCTTGTAGCCCTGCCCCCTCTCCTCAGCCACAGTGTTCCGAAGACAAGACCTGCTCTGGGCGCACCACGCCTCTGTGCCAGGGCCTCATTTACAAACGCCACAAGTCTATTTTCCCCCCGCTCTGCTTTGAGATACTGTTAACTACAGTCTAATTGCTGCTGCTTCCTTCTGCCTTGGGTGTTCTGTTGTCTCGGCTGCCTTCCAGATTTCTCCTGAGGGTCAGCAGAGGAAGGGGCCAGTGTTAACACTCCACTGCCTTGTTACTAGGAGGACTGTAGCCATAGTAACTGCAGCTAAGGGGAGATTTGAAATGTAGATATTTGGAACAGCCCCTAATCCCAGCCAGTGTTGCTTTGTGTCTGCTGCGCTGTCTCCCAGAGGAGCAAGGACAGGCCCTTGCAGGGAATAAAGGACACCTCCCCTTCCAAGGCCCGCCGCACGGGGCCGTGCCTGGCCGGTGGCCCTGAAGGGTCAGGTGGGTTTGTGGTGCTGCGGCTCTGACCCCGCTGCCCTGCTCGCAGCAGAGCTTTTCTGTAAGTGGGGAGCCGGGAGCCGGGTGGCGCTGGAGGGGCTGGGTCCCTGCCCACTTACACAAAGGGACTGAAGCTTCCTAAACTCCCTGGGATTGACTGGCTAAAGGAGAAAACTTCCTTCCCTGCTCTCTGCCTTAGAAGTAAGCTCCCAGAGGGCTCCCAGTGCTGGTCAGCCGCACACAGATATGACACACAGCAAACCTGAAGGGATACACAAGGAGGGTTGCCGTTTGCTCTGTGTATCCTTTATGCCTTTTATATTTTGTATCACATGCATGTTACTTATTAAAAAGGGAATTTTAATGAAATAAAGTCATGCTGAAAAACGTAAAGGCATTCAAAATGTTCTCAAACCTTGTATTTCTGGACATTGAATTTTATTTTTATTTATTATTTTTTTTAGAGTGTGTGTGAGACAGAGAATACAAGCAGGGTGAGGAGCAGAGGGAGAAGCAGAGTCCTTGCTGAACAGGGAGCCCAGTGTGCCAGGATCAGGCAGGCACTTAACTGAGCCACCCAGGCGCCCTGGACATTGATTTTAAATGTCCACACAGTTGGGCCAAATGGTCATTTTTTGTTTTTTGTTTTTGATTGAACTCATGAGAACTGTAGGAGGACAGACCCCCTAGATGATGCCTGGGTCAGCCTATCCTTCAGACCCAGGGGAAAAGCAGTCTTCGTGCTTCCTTGTAGTTTGAGCCTTTTTGCCTCTCGGCCCAGAGGAGAGAAGGCTAATGGTTTATAACGAGCTGCTATGTAACTGCTCTAGGCTGCCTGGGTTGATGAGTATGGCATGGTGGCAGACATGCGTATTCCCATGTTGTGGACGGAATACTGGGCCCTTGAATGGGCGGGAGAAGAAATTTGAGCTTGCCTGGGAAAGGTAAAGATGTTTTTGACAGCATGAATTTAGGAGAGCATTAATCAGAAAATAAAAGTGGCACCATACTCCTTAAACAGAAACCCTCCAGTCGGCTCTTAAATAGCCACGTGTGCCCACTTAAGAGTCCAAGACCCACACATGGGGTTGCTGCCCGACTCCTTGGAAGCAGTGGTGAGTGGTCTGAAATGGCCCCAGTCATTCCTGGCTTGTGTTCTAGTAGAAGCAGTTTCGTTTAGCTCTTTCCTGAGTCACTGGGCAGATCCTGGAATCCTGACCTGCCAAAACCAAGCGCCCACCGTGGGCTATCCCTGGCAACACTGCTGTGGCTGCCCTAGGACGTTGCCCGGGACTCCTCAGCCCAAGGTTCCCATCTGGCAAGAATGGGTTTGACCTCAGCTCTTTGTACCCACTGAGTCAGCATCCAACTTGATCCTTTTTGTGACATTCTGTCTTTGTGAACTGAGTCCTATCTTCTTTTTTTTTAAAGATTTTATTTATTTATTTCACAGCGGGAGAGAGATCACAAGGAGGCAGAGAGGCAGGCAGAGAGAGAGGGGGAAGCAGGCTCTCTGCTGAGCAGAGAGCCCGATGCGGGCCTCGATCCCAGGACCCTGAGATCATGACCTGAGCCGAAAGCAGAGGCTTTAACCCACTGAGCCACCCAGGCGCCCGAGTCCTATCTTCTTGATGGTGCGGCATCACTGGGGCTAATCAGTACTAGAAAAGAATTTTACCATTTTACCATTTCTCTAAGAGATACAGTTGAATGTTACTCCACAGTGACTAATTTTCAACAGATTGCCCCACCCCTGGTTACGTAGCTCATCTGGGTCAAAATCAATGAAAAGTTACACTGGAAATGGTTTTCTCAGTGCTGGCAATAATTACTATGCACATACTATCTACGATTGTGCCCCACTTTCTTTATCTCTTGTCACTGTTACCAAAACAAATCCCTCCGTGTGTTCTCTTCAGTCATCCAGTAGAGAAGAGTGTTTGAGCCACTCCACACCAGAGCTGCCATAAGCAGCCAGCTGTCTAGGTCTGATGGAAGGACATGATGGCCAGGGCACGTGTTTTGGAGCATCCTCTGAGTGAGGCCCTTTCACCTGGAGGCACCAGGGATAAGAAACGGCTTCAGAGGAATCACTGCCTTTCTCACGTGCCCCTCTGGGTAATGAGAGTCCCCAGATAAAAAACTCAAACCAAGGATGTCTGCAGGGCACCTGGCTTGCTCAGTCAGTGGAGCATGCAACTCTTGATCTCAGGGCCATGAGTTCGAGCCCCATGTTGGGTGTAAAGATTACTAAAAAAATAAATAAACTTAGAAAAAGATATTTGCATTGGCCTGCGTTTCCCAAAATGCAATGAAGGCTGAATTTTCTTTTAATTTACAGGTGAAAGTGGGAGATACATTGGATCTTCTAATTGGAGAGGATAAAGAAGCAGAAACAGAGACAGTGATGAGGGTTCTCCTGAAAAAAGTGTTGGAGGAGAAAACGCAAAGTGAAAAGTACAGAGTGGTGTTACGCCGGTGGAAAAAGTTAAAGTTGCCTAAAAAGAGTGTGTCTAAATAAATGGATTGCTTTTTATTGATAAAACTGCTTTCTAATGATGGGGGGAAGGGCCAGCTTCAAAAGAGGACATTTTTATTAAAATAAAGTTATCTTACCTTTAGTAGAATCTGCTGAGCTATTTTATGGAAATCGGGATCCACAGCTTGGAGACACTGCCCGTCACCTGGATTCCTCTCCAGGGCTTGATTTGTGCTCGTTTTGACTTCATTTTGGCCTCATGAGCTTGAATGAGATGTGTGCTGAATGAACTAACTCCAGAAAGGGTTTTAATACCGAGCCTGCTGTTTCCCACAGTAACTACTACCTCTGGAGTCTATGTAAAATAAACTGGCCTTGTTGTTCGTGCTTTCGTTTCAGTTTTATCGCTGTTGACCAGCTTCCCTGGGTTCAGGCTTCTTCCGGCAAAACCAAGTAAAGTCAAGGTCACCCTTCATATCCATTGGGAGACCCCTTTCTCCACCAGCCCTTCTGAATTACCGATTTGTGGGCTTTAGTTCCCTTCACTTTGTCTTCAGAAGTGGGATTAGTGAAGTTGTTCCAACTCACTGCAAATGGGCTGGTTAGGGCCCATTTAAAATTAATTGTTTAGGGCAGGGGTTGATAAACTGAGGGGGCCAGAAGCCTTTTGTATGGCATTCAAGAATGGTTTTTACATTTTTAAAGCATTGTTAAAAGAAGGAAGGAATATATGACAGAGGCCTTAGGTAGCCCACAAAACCTAAAATATTTACTATCTGACCTTTTACAGAAAAAAAAAAAATAGGATGACCCCCACCCCAGCTTAGGGCAATAAGCTGAGAGTTTAATTTTCAGGTGAAAGTAGATTTTAGTAGTAGGGTTTAAGGGAAACACAGATTTTATCAGTGAAGAGAACAAAGGGAGACCAATTATTCTAATTCTCAAGAAAGTGTTATAAAAAGGAGAAAGCCTAAAAAAATACAGTATGAGAAGGGACACATACATAATATATATGATCTAAGTAAAGGACATCTGGAGGAATAAATTGGTTTGTAGACTCCCAGGAACAGTTTCCTAGCTCTAGAAGGGTCAGCTCACACAGAGACCTATTAGATGGTGTCATGGAAAAAAGACTGAATGTGTCTGGGTCCTTTTATTTGCCCTCCAGGAATTCTTGAGAATTCAGGTTAACTGACAGTGAAGGGAGAGTTCTGTGGCCCAAAGCAGGGGGATGTCTGGGCCCATGAGTCTGGACGCCTTTAACGCTGGATTTTAGAAGACTCCAAAAAATCAATTTTTATTTGAAAGCTTAAGTAAGCTCGCAGGAAGAAAGACTACATACTGTGCAGAGCAACAGAGGGAATATTTCTATTTTACCACTTGTTAATTGGGCTTTACTGAGTTATCAGTAAAAGCAATGTTTAACAGGAGTTAGTTATGAATTATAATTTAGGAGACTAATGTCTTTACTTTTTCTCATTTCCTTTACCTCTGTCCCTGTCTCACTCCCTCTCTCTTCCTCCCTCCCAGTCTTGGCTTCTCTTTGGAAAGTTGTAGAAGGACTAAGAAGTCTTGTGTGGTGAGTGGCAGCATGACCTTGGGATGTGTCAGGGGTCCTGATTTTTAGGCTCAAGTCTTGCCATTAGTAAGTTGGGTTACCTTGTTTACAGTTTGACCTCAGTCTCCCTGGGCTTCTGCTTCCTCATTGGTCAAATGGGGATCAGGATGCTAATTGCCTTACCTTGTCATGTGTTCAAAGGAAGGAGAAAATCAAAATATGTTGTATGAGGTAAGAGGAGTTGTTGCTAGCTAGGAAGCAGGAAAAGCCACTTGAAAGGCTTTTTGAAGCTGTTGGTAATTAGTACCTCACCTAGCTGCTGGCAGTGTTTGGTGGCTCACAGCAGACCTCTGTTTTAAAAAATCAAACTAAAAAAAAGCATCTGATGGAGAATGTTGGTTTGGCAACGCCACGTGGCAAAAACAGCTCTCATAGTTGTCTGCAGTACAAGGGACTTGGAACATGGTTACGAAATAGCAGAAACAAAAGCAATTTGTAAAGATTTACAGAACTCTCGAAACTCATGGCTTGACCCAAATGACCACTGCTTTATGATGCCACTGTGGCGAGGCCTCCTCAGTGAAAATTATAGAAAACTGGAAAAGATTAAAGATGTATATGTTTCTAATGCAGTGGTTCTCAACCAGGGGTGATTTCACATTTGGCAATGTCTAGAGACATCTTGGATGTCACAACCAGAGGGGAGCGGTTAGGGGCATCGAGTGGATAGGGACCAGTGATGCCTCTACACCTCCTTCAGTGTGCAGGGTGCCCCACAACAAAGTTACTGGACCCCAGATGAGAGTAGGGATGAAGTTGAGACCTGCTCTAATGGGATGGCAAGATTTTTTTTTAAGGTCTGACTACTTTGGTAGAGGCTGATCCAGCCCTTTTACCAGTAATGATGGTTAATTCTTTCAAAGAAATAGCTTCCCTCTAGGAAATATGATGCTAATTGCCTTTCTCTGCCCAATAGCATTTACTGTCTCCCGGAAAATTATATAGATGGCTAGGCAATCTTTTCATTATCTTTTTAACATTTTGTAGAGAAAAGTAGACATTCGGGGGATATTTCTTAAGTCATAGTTTATTTGGTCAATGATGACTGGGGAGATGGAAACATAACTAGCGTTTTCTAAGAAGCTAAAAAGAAAGATTTCGGTTGGGGTGGTAGTGTACATTTGTGAACCTTCTCAAGGGCGCACTGTATATCCGGCGAGTAAAATGACACTCAAGCTCTGCCTTATCTTGGTCACATACATTTTGGCTTTCAAAAAGGTACTGCCAGATTATCAGTTATTACTGTCAGATTACTGAAAATCTCCAGGGGGTAGTGTAGGAAATTAGAAACTCTGTGGAACAGACTCTGGAGAGCAGAAAGGGCATCTCCCAAACTGCTTTCAGCAAATCACATAGGAAGCTTGAAGTCACCCAATAGTATTCTCACCTTGGAAAGTGCAATCACCCAAAATCAGTATTTTTCCCTTGGAAGAGTCATTTCTTAAACATCTACCAGCACATCACTGGGCGGGACTGCGGATACATGTAAGTTTTCCCCTGAGAAGTGCCCTAGCACTGTGGACATAGCCTCCTCCAGCCCCAGCGTCAGCCGGCCTGCTTACCTTTGCTAGTCTAATCTAGGTGTAAAGAGATGCAGTTACTTTTACAAGGCATTTTTCATAAATTCTCTTTTCCTGCACGGTTAAGGCCCCACGACCTGCTGCTTCTGCCTTTGGTAGCTGCTACTCCCTAATCTGTCCCTTAGACTTTCTCTGAAGGCCCTGAAGTTGGAGGCAGCTGTCTGAGACTGCTGTTTTCCCGTTCCTTGCAAAGCCCTGCATGTTGGCTTAAGGGGTTTTTGTTCATTATTAGTTCACAGATCAGGCATTATCAGAAGCAGGCTGGTGAAAGTAGGAATTTGCAAGGTCTGGAGGACATGGATCACGCACGATGCCCTTCTCAATTCTTCTGTAGAGATGTCAACTACCCAGTGGGCCTTCTATCCTGGGACTTTACTTTTTCAGAGAGAGAGTGTGTGGGGGGTGTGTGTGGGAGTGGGGGGCAGAGGGAGAGGGTGAGAGAAAGACCCTTAAGCAGACTCCACACCCAGCATGAAGATTGGCTTGGGGCTCGATCTCACGACCCTGAGATCATAACCTGAGCCAAAATCAAAGAGTCGACTGCACCACCCAGGTGCCTCTCCTGGGATGGAATTCTCAAAGTTGGGGAGACCTTCCCCAAGGCAGATAAGTGAAACCCCCCAAAACTGCAGTCAGGGTAGAACAGCAAGTGTCTAAAATGGGCAATTTCTGTTTGGAGGTCTGGGCTGGGTAATACCGATTTCTAGAGCCCCACTCAGAGGGCTATCAGGTACTTCCTTCCCCATGCAATGCATAGAATTTTCTTTCAGATTGTAGAGGAGAGCCCTTACCTCTTAATTCTGAGACAGAATTTTGAATCGAAGCACCGCAACCAGCATTAACCCGAAGAGAAGCGCCCGTCGCCAGGGGTCTTGCATCAGCCAAAGCATAGGCCCCCTCGTGTCCTCGCTGCGCCCGAGCTGAGGAGCCCAGCCTTGCTCCATCTGTGGCAGCCTCAGCTGTCGACACTGAGCCGAGGAACCCAGCTCCTCAGTCCGCTTATTACCCACGTGCAGCTTGGAATTCGGTTTCAGGCAAGAGATGTTAGGTTTGGTGGTATTTACCACCAAAGCCTTCTCTCCAAGGCATCTTAACTAGCAACTAATGAGTTGGGGACTTGTTGGAGCCATGGAACAGTGCCCAGGAGATAATGGGCATTACAAATATTTTTGCAGAATGAACGAACTTCCTTTAGAGGCTGAGATGATTCGTACTGTTTCTCGTCTATTTCCTGCACTGAAAGATTTCTCAAGCCAAACACTCACTTGGGCAAATCCAGAAGCTCAGACTGGACAGTCAACACAACCCCAAGTTAAATGGCAGAAGCCCACTAGGCAGAAAGACGGAGAAGTTTACTGCACGCAGCCACGTAAGGGACAGCACTGAAACCTCAAGCACCGACTTCAGAATCAGCTCAGTCATCATTAGCAGCCCCCAGCTCTGCCAGCTGTAGGACCTTGACCAAATTACTCAACCTCTAGAAGCACCCCCATCTGGAAAATGGGGGCTAGAAACAGGGTTCCTGTGAGGATTAAACGAAATAACATATGTCAAGTTCCCAGCACATTCCTAAGCCATTAGTGGGCTCAGAAAAAGGGAGCGCTTACAAAAACCTGACCTCCCTGTAATTTAAGGACCCATCATCACTTCTGACTACACAGCTGCCACACTACTAGGAGCTTCTGGAAGGATGAGCTGTGGCGTGACATGCTTTCAATCTCTGTCAAGGCCACAGTTCGCCATCCAGACCACAAACGCCATTTAGAAGAACAAATGAATTCTTACTCCTTAAAATAAAATCAACGAACAGGCTTCCTCCTGCAGAAAGGCTCTGGCAAAAGCCGTTTGGCCAGAGCTCCGAGGCCATGCTGCGTAAGCATTTGTAAACCTGCATCTTCCCGCTGACCTGAAAAGCTACGATTTCGTTTATTGCTAGTTAAGAAGCAGTCAGTTTTATTTGAACACAACGGGAAACCATTTATTTCAGCTGAGATCTATTTCTAATAATCGGAAAAGTGCTAAGGCTTTACTTTTCTGGGATATACACAGCCTACCTTGTGAAGTCTCTAGTCAGTGGCTCTCGGAGCGTAGCCGTGGACCGGCAGGACCAGCATCACCTGGCGACTTGGCAGAAATGCAAACTCTCAGGCCCCATCCAGACCTACTGAAGCCTACTCTGGGGCTAGGGCCCATTGGTCTGGCTTCACATGCCCTCTGGTGGTTCTGCCCCTAGCGGATCCTAACAGAGGCTTAGCCAGATCCCCTTTGCCAGAGCACCCATTCGCTCCCTGCCGAGGGCCAGCTAACCACTCACAGCAGCCCTTCTGAAGCTCGGCCCTTGGCGGCCTTGCCAGGAGAGCTGCCCTTTTCAAACCTGGGGAAGACCTCTGACAAGGACCAACCAGCCCCGCTGCCTCACCTGGGATCAATCCTGCCAAACGCTTTCCAGAACGGGGCCGAAGCTGGACGGCAGCGGAGACCCGCACGCTAGCTCCCAGCCTTTCCTGGCCCGTGCTGCGTCCCTCCTAACCCCTTCTCCGGAGCATAAGCCCACCACCGTCCTCACGGAATGTCTCAGGCTCTGCCCCAAGGGAATCCGATCCACAGCAGTTACTTTCACAAACTTTTCCCAGATTGCTCACTGTTCCCAGAACACGGCTCTCCACAATCGCCAGTGGTTTCACACCCGCACGTCAGTTCTGAAACCAGCACACCTGTTTCCAAGATCAGACAAACTGGGGCTTAGAGGATGTGGGTGATCAAGGACACCAGATACTTGCGCTTGTTTTCAGATCGGAATCTTTGTGCGCTGTGGCCCAGAGGCTGTTCAGCAGCCGGGCTGGTGCACTGTTGCAGAAACCGACAAATGGGTTTAAACCTGACCCCGAGATTCGCCAGTTTCCCAAACTTGGGCAAGAAACCTACTTCTCTCTGCTTCCTCACCACAAAACAAATCATAGTTCCCAAGACACTTGAGTTTTTAGGAGAATTAAATGAGATAGTAAATGCACCCCTCAGGGCCATACCATACCTTTCTTAATAGGCACAATTCTGGAACTTACCTCGAGGGGTTTTTGAGACAATCATAAGGTAGAGTGCTCAGCAGTGTGGCTGGCACGTGGTGCGTACTCAGTGAACGTGAGGTGCCATTACAGCGAGTAGGCAAGGAGTGTTCGTGCCTTTCTCACCACTGGCTGTGGGGGGCCAGGGGGGCAGTTACGTTTCTGTAGAAGCTCCCTCAAAGTGCCCATTGCACGTGACCATTCCAGTGATCATGATAATTAACTTAGCATGTGGTTCTTCGAGAACTAGATTTTATAAGTAAGCTCACAGATACTGAAATTCTGTGAGTTTTCTTTTGGGTAGAAAACAAACATACCCAGAGCCAGAATTAAAAGAATTTAGTCTTCCTTCAGGTCTTGCTTAAACTTGTTACTCCAGCCCCTGACGGGCCCATACCTGCTGATGAGGCTCACACACACAGAAGTGTCAGGATTCACAACCGAGCAGAGTCACTGGGAAAAGTATTCCAATCACAAGCCGCAAGTTTCTATCTTTGTGACCCTTGGCCAAAAACGTTCCTCTGATGGCTTGAGATAATGTTTTTACTATGAATAAGAAATAACTTAGAATTAGCCAAAGAGAAGTAAGAAAAAACATGCATCCTCTTGTTATCAGTTAATAATAGGTTAGCTTTGAGGAACTAAATCCCATTTGCTCCAAAGTGAGGGGGGAAAAAAGGCGGGGGTGGGGGTGGGGGTGTGTGAAATGAAGCTCTGCCGGCTTGGTCGCAGGGCTGGGCTGNGGGGGGGGGGGTGGGGGTGTGTGAAATGAAGCTCTGCCGGCTTGGTCGCAGGGCTGGGCTGGCCCCTGACCAGGAAAGGTATGAAAAGGTCAAATGCACCTCCCACTATGTGGCCAGGAAGTGGTTTGTGTAGAAAAGGGCTAGGATTTATTTGGCGACTTTTCAGTCATTCAGCTGTAGCCAACTGAAATCCTGTGAACTGTGCCCCAGACACCCCGGGGCGGGGGGGGGGGGGGGGGG
>LNAC01000039.1:2208101-2218927 GCA_002007465.1 Ailurus styani
GCCCCGCCCCCCGGGGGGGGGGGGGGGGGGGGGGGGAGTGGAAGCCTTGAGAGGCTGAGACAACCCCCCCCACACCCCCCTCACCCCCGATCCTGTCCTCCCCTGGGAGGGGCCGAGGAGACAAGACCAGACCAACAACACAAGGTTCTGAGAGACCTGGGCCCTAGGAAAACAAGATGTTACAAAGACCGTAATTTTTCTATTTTTATAACATTTTATATAACTCATAAAACAGTGCTTGTATAAAAATTCACACAAAGTTTGCTAGAGAACATACAATTTCCAAAAATGTCCTGGGTTTTTGTTACATTCAGTTTTCTAAGGACGCATTCAAATCAATGGTAAAATGCAGACATTATGCGGTATTACATTATCTTTGGTAAAACTATTCTCGTTATTTTGTCTCCTCACAGTATTAACTCTGATATCCACTTTGTGCAGGGTCTTTCACTAGGATGTCAGAAAAACATTAAGGCTGGATCTACACGAGGCAAGTATTTCCAAATGGCATGAACAGCCCCTGGGCCCCCACCTCCACTTCATACTCCTGTCCACACAGCCAGGCAGGGTGAGAGAGCTCAATGACCGCCAATGAGGGGTCTCAAGACCCCACTGCAATCGGACAAGAAGCCAACATCTGGGAGGGAAGGTGGAAACCGAGGCCATCTCTGTAGGAACCCAAGTGGCTGTGCTGCAGTGTGGTCGGGCCAGTGACTCTTACCATTTACACAGCGAATCTCTTCACCACTAAGTAGATCCCATTGGCTGGTCGATGATTGCTGCGGATGTGGTAACCCCTCCAACCCAAACGTAAAAAGAAAGGAAGATTTGGGGCCAACACCGAAGGGGGAGGGGCACACTATCGCCCATGACACTAGACACGACTTTATTCCCTGTCAAACATTTGTGGTCATGTATACACAGCCCAAGTGAGCTGAAGCAGGATTAGAACACTTAGTACATTCATGACTACCTTCATACATTCTTTTAAAACTTAACTAACAGCGACAACAAGGAACACTACCACCTAGCGTGACTTGCTATTTTCCTTAACATCAGAATGTGTCTGTGCTAATTCTTTAGTCCTCCAGGTATAAGGGGGAAAAAATAACCCGAAACCAAACAAGTAAAAAACCGAAGAATTTCAAATGGGGAGGGGGAAGGGGTCTACCAACACATTTTGTGGAAAATACTAAATTTTGAAGAAAGTAAGTATTTTGTACTTCTATTGCTTCATGTAAAAAACTGCTCTGGGCTGAGGGCCGGAGGGCTGAGGACGCCGTACAGACAGACGCAGGACCTGCAGGTGTTTCCTGATGAGACAGTCCGGAGGGACAGGAAACAACTCCCAGAGTGTGCCCACCTCTCTTCACTAAAAGGGACTCTAAGATTTGGGGCTGGGGCGGTGAGGGGTGGGGGGAGGCCCCACACGGGAAAGGTATTAAGGAAACCACCAAAATGCAGTTTCCAAAAACTGAACATGCTCTAGGTTGTGAAGAAACACATTTCATCCCTAGAACTTGCTGATTTCTCTAACGTGGGGAGACAGGACTTATTATTAATAAATGATTGTGCTTCTGAAGTTGTAGGGTAGTAGTCCACCCTCTAGAGAGCAGGGCAATTTTCGCATGGCTTGGAATCCTCTTGGACACATCCTAGAGACCAGGACAAATTCCATGGCACTCTCCAACCGGCAGGGCTGGCGGCCGAGAGTGCCGCTGCCATCTTTGGGTAAGGCGTGCGCACTTGCACGCATGCGAGTGTGTGTTGGAGAGACTAAGGCATAGAGAAAGGCCCAAGTGAGGCGGGGTGGGGTGGGGGAGTGAGTTTCCTGGCTGCTCTGGTCCCTTCATTCCAGGCACAAAGAGGCTGAGCTCATTACTCATGTAGGTCCCCTTCCTCCCACTTAAGTTTTTTAGTAAGAAGAAATGTGTGTGCACATGGGAGTGGGGTTGGTTGTATGTGAGTCATTAAGTCCCTGTGCATTTCTAAATTTCAGTAATTTAGGTCTGCAGTTGCAACAGAAATAATCTGCAAATGGCATTTAAAAGCAAATTTACTGAAGTCAGATTGGCAACTTTACTTTGCTCAAAATCCTGTCATTAAAAAGAAAAAAAAAAAAGCCCTCTGGGTGCAGGCAAAATTATGTCATATAGCCACCAGAACTGAAGTACTTGTCAGTTGTAGAGAGAAAATTCACAGATTGTTTCTATTATTTCTGCATTTTAAGGTAGCAAACAGTAAGCCACTAGGTTATTAACTCTGCAACATTCCACAAGGGTTTTAGGACCACCCTGTGTGATTCAGTTCATTTTCCAAGCTTCTGGTATGATGTACTCGGTTTGGGTTACACTGTTTCCCTTCCCTCTTAGGGCTTTGGACCCCAAAGTCGGGTAGGTAAAAGTATTGTTTTTCAGGACTTTACCTGCTGGGGAATTTCCTGATTGGAGGTATCCAATCCAGAGTATGCCACTGGTCTGGAGCAGTCAGACCTTCCGAAGCAGCGAGGAAAGAAGAGACGTCTCACTCCGAGGCCACGGGACTGGCCAGAGACACAGGGCAACAGAGCTTCTACGGAGTCTGAGGCACCAGCTGAGTGGACTCTGGGAGGGGACAGGGGAGCCCCATTTGAATGACCTGTGCCCTTCCAATGCCAGGTATCCCCAAGAGGGCCCGAGGCCTGGGCTTGCCCTGAGGAACAAGGATGTGCTACTGACGGGAAGGGCTCACACTGAGGTGTGGTGAAGCCATCAGACAGCTCCCAGAACCTGGGTCTTGCACAAAAACACACACAGAAAGTAAACAGCTTTGGTGAGCCCAGAGGGGGCCCATCCTTAAATCAAACAAGAAGCCAAATATTCACACACACTATTTTCCAAGAAAATGTGTCTGCCCCTCCAAACGGCATCCTTGTGGAGAGAGGGAAGAGGGTAGTGGAAGGACACAGCTCAAAATGACATTGTGTACGTGTTTCCACGTCTATCTACATTCATATCATCATCATCATCATCATCATCATCATCATCATCATCATCATCATCCAGTGTTCTCGTCTACAGAGAGTGAGCACAGCATTCTACCGACGTGGCAACCGCGAACAGGCCAGGTCGCATGGGCAGGCCCCCTCCTCAGCATCACAGCAGAAGGGAGGACGCGACCACGGTGGGAAAGGAGGTCATACTACTCTGTCCCCTCGACTGCCATCTGAGGGGCATCTTGATTCTTCCAAAGTCAGATGTAAAAGACAAGGTCAGTAAAATTGGTCTCTATGCCACCTGAAGCTATTATTAGCCATCATGCAGGAACATGGCATTTCTAAAAATTTCATAAATCTGAAACCATCTTAAAAAAAAATCCCAGCAACCGAAGTCATCTTACAGTACTTCATCTCAAATATTTAAAAGATAGTTGTTCTAAGTAAAATGGCCCCCAAAGAGCCCAATGATTTTTTTTTTTAAAAAAGGGTTTCTATTTTATTTAAAAAAAACGGATAAAAATGGAAGATGTAAAATGTGGGAAGAGGAACAAGAGAGTCGCTGACTAGGCATTTGAAATCGGNAGGAGAGAAGGCGCCACTCCTGAGGCCTCTCCGCAATCACAGCTCCGCTCTCCCGGACTCCGACCGCGCCCCTGGGACGCAGGACTGCAGGTCGTGAGGAGGAGACGGAACGCAAGGCTTCGTTCTCTCCTGCGGCTGGGCGGTGTGCCGACGTGTGCAAACGGAGGAAGCCACTCCCTGCCGACATAAGGTGCGCGTCTGCAGATGCCCCTGGCGAGCCCCGAGAGAACGCCCAGTCCCCGGGGGCGCCCGCCCATCACTTCTCCACCTTCTTGGCCTTCTTCAGGATGTCGCATTTCTTCCTGTTGGGGCGGCGGCACCGCTCGTCGATGCTCGGGATGCACTCGTAGTGCCACACCTCCTCCATCTTCTCCACTGGGTACACGGCCTCCACGTAGTGGCGGATGAGCCGCAGCCGCGTGGGGTCCAGCTGCTTCTTGTTGCAGGCGCCGGAGTGGTTGTACTGCAGCCGGAGGTTCTCGGCCGTGAAGAGCTCCGGGAAGAGCCTGACCAGGAGCCGCGCGGCGAAGTTGCCCACGGACAGGCTCTGCTGCACGATCTCGCGCACCTCCTTGTCCGACAGCAGGTACGGCGGGGGCACCGGGAAGTCGGGCGAGGGAACCACCAGCTCGTCCAGGGGGATCTTGCAGAAGTCCTTGCTGCTTCTTTCGGGGGGCAGCGGGGGCCCCTCGAACTCCTCTCGGAACCGCTCGGGGTTGATTGCATAGCTCGTCAGGTCCCTGCACTCGGGGCCCGGCACGTGGACCTTGCGCTGCTGCTGGTAGGAGCGCCGCTGCTCGGTGTCCCGGCGCCGGCAGCGCTCGTCCAGCTTGCCCACGAACTCCAGCGTCCAGACGCGGTCGTTCTTGGCGCGCGGGTAGAGCAGCTGCACGTAGTGGCGGATGAGCTTGATACGGGACGGGTCCAGCTGCTTCTTGCCCAGGGAGCCACTGCAGTTGTACTGCTTGCGCAGGTTCTCGTGCGTGAAGAGCTCGGGGAAGAGGTGCACCAGCAGGCGCGAGGCGAAGTTGCCGATGGACAGGCTGCTCTCGTAGATGCTGCGGAGCTGCTCCTTGCTGAGCAGGCAGTCGGCGCCCGGCACCTCGAAGTCGGGCTGCGGGATCTCCAGCTTGTCGAAGTCGATGGGCACCAGCCAGATCTTCTTGGAGCGCCGGCCCGGCCGCTCGCCCTCGAAGCTGTCTTCCACCTTGACCACGGAGATGTCGTCGGGCAGGCTGGAGGAGTCGTAGCAGTCATCGCGCCCCGGCTCGCCCTCGCTGCCCCCGTCCAGGGCCAGGCCCTCGAGCTCGTCGTTGAGGCGCTGGGCGCACTGCTGCAGCCAGGCCTCCTCCTCCTGCATGTCGGGGAAGTAGATCTCCGTGTAGTTGCGGATGATCTGCAGCCGCTGCGGGTCCAGCTCCTGCTTGCCGCCGTCGCCGTAGCAGCTGTACTGCTCGCCCAGCTTCCGGTGGTCGAAGAGCTCGGGGAAGAGCCGGTGCAGGAGGAAGACGGCGAACTCGCCGGGGGACGAGGCTTCGTCCAGGAACTCGGTGAGGTCCTGCGTGTCCACCACGTGGTCCGAGGCGATGGTGCTGCTCCGGTCCAGGGACAGGGCCTCCTCCTGGTCCTTGTTGTCCAGGAAGTGGCTGGCGTCTACCTGCTCGGCCTCAAAGAAGCCGGCCACCTGGCCGCCGGGCTGGCTGTCCTCCATCTCCCGCTGGGCCCAGAAGCGGCCGAAGAAGTCGTTCAGCTGGGGCAGGCACTCGGCCTGCCACACGGCCGTGTCCTTCACCGAGGGGTAGTAGACCTCCACGTAGTTGCGGATGAGCTGCAGGTGCAGCGACTCCAGCTTCCGCTTGGCCGCGAAGCCGCACGCGCTGCAGCCACGCGAGAAGTCCACGTCGCTGAAGAGCTCGGGGAAGAGCTGCACTAGCAGGCGGCAGGCCAGGTCGCCGCCCGACAGGCTCTGGTCCACGATCTGCTTGAGCTCCGCCGCCGTGAGCTGGTACTCGGGGGGCGGCTGGAACTTGGCCACCATCTCGGTGGGGCTCACCTGCTTCTTGATGCGGCTCACCTCCAGGGAGAGCAGGTCCACCTTGCTGTGCAGCTGGGACATGTTGGAAGAGAGTGTGTTGAGCATGTAGAACATCTTCTGGATCAGGAAGTAGATGTTGGGGTCCCCGTCACTGGCCGCCGCGGCGCCGCCGCTGTCCCGCTTCTGCGGCTCGTTCAGGAGCCGCAGCGGCGACGGGCTGTTGCTGGAGTTGGCCTTGTCGAAGAGCTCGTACGTGCTGAGCCCGTCGCCAGCGGGAGGGTTCTTCTTCTCCATGATCTTGTGCGAGATGCCATACAGGGGCTTCTTGTAGGATGCGGTGCTCAGGTCGTTGCAGGGCTCCTCCTCGCCAGGCCACGACGACCCCAGATTCTTGCCCCTGCCCGCCTGCTCCCCGTTGCCCTGGCAGGGCGAGCTGTTCTCGCGGTTCCGCATGCCCGCCAGGAGGGTCTGGAAAACAGACAGCGCGTTAGGCTCCTCTGATTTACTACTGGACACGTGGGTCTGAGGCACACAGGGGTGCCAAGTTCCCCCTCGGAAGCGCGTGAGGAACCGCGGCCCGCGCCCGGCCTGGGACGCACAGCTGACACAGACCTACGTGCTGGCGCCCGACGGCTCCCTCCTCCTACTCCCTGAGCAAGGCTCTCCAGCTGGGCGGGAAGGCTCCTGCAGGACACCGCTGTCGTGCCTCCTGTGCCCAGAGCCTGCGGGGCAACAGCCCTGCCAGGGACGCCGGAGCGACCACGAGGGCGGGAGGAGCACGGCCCCTCACTGACCTGGGCCCCCGGGGGCTCTTCCAGGGAGATCGGGAGTCCTGCCCACAGCAGCTCGGGAAGCCGTCTGCAGCCTCGAGGACAGTAGACAGCCCCTAAGGTGAAACGTGGTGAGCGCACTACGGGGGTCTGTGGCAACTCGACCACTGCCCAGAGGGACCTCTTATCACAGAATGGAGAAGGGCTGGCCCAGAACGTCCCAGATGCCATGCAACTGTGGACTGCACAAGGCGATGGGGTCCCCAGGTTTCTGCCTCGCCATCTCCTGCTGGCCCAGCAGCCATTCCCAAAGAGCTGCAGGAGACAATTAAGCCCCAGTGTCTTGAGACAGTCACTGGACGGAATGTATTCACGCCTCTCGTACGCACCTACCAGGGTACTTGCTGTGTACCCTCTAGCCTTGCTCCGCAAAGGACAGGGAGATAATTAAACTCTACCACACTCATTTCAGGGACTATCTCTTCAGCTCACGAAAGGATGGCATGCACAGTAGGAGACCACTCTGCTGGACTCCCAGGGCAAGCTCACGATCCCCTTTAAAGACCCCAAAGCTTGAGTGCCAGCTCCACCACCAGATAACAATCAACCCTGACCGTCTGAGAACCCAGAGTTCTCAGGGAGAGTCCTCACTGCTCTCACCAGTGGTTTTTCCCCTGTTGCCAGGCCCTGAACATTTTAAGAGGCTGATTTATGTACAAGTGATTTTTAACCCAGGCTGAAAGGCAATTCAATGGAAAAAAAAAACATCATCTGTTCAACAAATGATGATAGAATAACTGGATAGACATATGCAAAACCACACAACCAAAATTTCTATCTTCTGTGTACCATATAAAGAAATTAACTCAAAATGCATTGTAGACGTAAATATAAAACCTAACTTAAAATTCTAACATTTCTAGAAGAAAACATAAGAGAAATCCCTTACAACCTTGGTTTAGGCAAATATTTCTTAGATATGACACCACAAGCATAATCCGTAAGAGAAAAAAAAAGGGATAGGGGCATCAGGGCAGCTCAGTTGGTTAAGTGTCTGCCTTCGGCTCAGGTCATGATCTGAGGGTCCTGGGATCGAGCCCCGCCTCCAGCTCCCTGCTTAGTGGGGAGTCTGCTTCTCCCTCTCCCTCTGCCTGCCCACCCCTGTGCTTGTGCTCTCTCTCTCTTGCTATCTCTGTCAAAATAAATAAATATTTAGGGCGCCTGGGTGGCTCAGTGGGTTAAAAGCCTCTGCCTTCGGCTCAGGTCATGATCTCAGGGTCCTGGGATCGAGGCCCGCATCGGGCTCTCTGCTCAGCAGGGAGCCTGCTTCCCCCTCTCTCTCTGCCTGCCTCTGCCTCCTTGTAAACTCTCTCCTCTGTGTCAAATAAATAAATAAAATCTTAAAAATAAATAAATAAATAAATAAATATTTATTTATTTATTTATATAAAAAGGAGATGCTTATTAGCACAAATTAAAGCCCACTGGGAGAGAACCTCATCATCCCTACCAGAATGGGTACAAACAAAAAGATGATACCCAGTGTTGAAGATGTGAAGGCATCGAAACTCTCACGCACAGCTGGTGGGGCTATAAAATGGTGTAATCACTTTTTTTTTTTTGCCCCAGAGGTACAGGTCTGTGAATCATCATGCTTAGACCTTTCACAGCACTCACCATAGCACAAACCCTCCCCAATGTCCATAACCCATCCACCCTATCCCTATCCTCCCACCCCCCAGTAACCCTGTTTGTTTTGTGAGATTAGGAGTCTCTTATGGTTTGTCTCCTTCCCCATCCCATCTTGTTTCATTATTTTTCCCTCCCTACCCCCCACGATCCCCCGCCCTGCCCCTCAAGTTCCTCATATCAGAGAGATCATATGATAATTGTCTTTCTCTGATTGACTTATTTCGCTCAGCATAATACCCTCTAGTTCCATCCATGTCGTTGCAAATGGCAAGATTTCGTTTCTTTTGATAGCTGCATAGTATTCCATAAAATGGTGTAACCACTTTGGAAAACAGCTGGTTTTGAAAAGTTAAATATACACGGACCATATAACCCTGGTATTCCATTCCTAGATATTTATTTACCAAGCAATTTGAAAGCGCATGATCATACAAAGACTTACACACAAATAAATGCTCACAGTAGCCCCATCTGTAAATAGCCAAAGCTGGAAACAACCCAAAATGTTATCAGCAAGTATACAGAAAAACTGTCTTACATGCATATGGTGAAGTACTACTCAGCAATAGAACTGATACACAGTACTCACGATGAGTCTAGAAATAATTACACTAGAAAAAGCCAAACAAACAAAAGAGGCCATACTGTAGGATTCCATTCATAGAAAATTCTAGAAAACACAAACTTAATAGTGTGACGACCTGGGGGTGGAGGAAGGACACAAAGGGGCACATAAAAACTTTATGGTAGTTGGTGATTCATGTTTTTTATCTTGATCGTGGTGACGGCCTCTCTAATATACCCAGATGTCAGAACTTATCAAATGGTACACGTTAAATATTGTGCCATTCCTTGTATCTCAGGCCCAACTTCATAAAGCTGGTTTTGACAAATGTTAAACTTGACTCAAGCCCTTACTGGAATGTATTTTTGAGGGTTTAATTAAGCAGAAGAGCTAACTGGTGAGCACGGGTGGGTGTCAGGGGAACGAACACACAGGGCTGAAGCACAAAGTAGTTGATTTTACTGACAGGTGTGTGCCCCAGGCAACTGCAGAATTGGGAAGAACAAAGGGCATCCTTTGGATGCTTCCACACCCACCGAGAATACTGTTGGTGTGAAGTGGCCAACGCTAGTGCTTCTGAAACTCCAATATATATATGCATCACCTGGGATCTTGTTCGAATGCAGATTCTGGTCCCTGGGCCTGCATTCCTTCCTTCCTTCCTTCCTTCCTTCCTCCCTCCCTCCCTCCCTCTCTCTCTCTCTCTCTCTCTCTCTTTCTTTCTTTCTTAAGTTTATTTATTATTTAGTAATCTCAACAACCAATGCAGGGCTCGAACTGACAACCCTGAGATCAAGAGTTGCATACTCTTGTGACTGAGCCAGCCTGGCGCCCCTGGACCTGCCATTCTACCAAGTTCCCAGGTGCTGTGGGTCCTCTCTGAGTGGCCAAGGCCTGGAAGGCAGTGTCTGCTCTCAGTTTGCCTCATCCAGGCAGATTCAATGTCACCTGTAAGTCTTCAGATAACGAATGCCAGCACAAAACAGTATATGACGCATTTTTCTCTTGTAGCCTGAAATGGGTAGGGAGAAAAGACAAGCCCAGGAGGCTAGATTTATAAGCGCAGGTGAGTAATATGTGGGTCTAGGTGAAAACAGAGCACGAGGCCACATAAATATATAAGACTTTGATCTTTCTCAACTACCCACATGTTATATTTCATTTTATATTTTAAATTAATGAATTACTTCCTGGACCCTCTCTTTTAGATAATGGAATAATCTGACTCACATAGAGGAAGGTTAATTTTTCTCCTGCCTCTCTGTTGATAAGAACCACGCATAAGAAAAGCTACTTTACTCTGTAAAGGCCCTGAAGACAGAGAAATTCTTAGAAGTGTTTTAATGATTCCAGGGAGATGGCCAATACTTTCCTCAGGGTTTGTTTGTATAAGCTGGTGACAGTTCAGAGGCACCTGGCCCTCCTCCCCCCTCCTCCTACCCACTCGACACTTCTCAAGGACTTAGGACCAGGGGCCTGCTGACATGGGAGAAGCCTAGCATGGATGGCCTGCCACCGGACCCTCTCTCTCCTCCTGGGGTCTCCTCACCCAGGCTGCCGGCGCCCTCATCACACTGCACGATTGCTCCCAGATGGGACCAAGTCATTCCTGAGTCTAGCCCCACCCAGGACCTTGCACAGTGCCTGGGACACATACATGCTCAATGAGCGTGTGTCAACCAGACGCATGGATGGCTAAAGCAGGGCATGGCGTTGGGCCATTCTCAAATCTATGCTTGAGAAAGAGGAGCTGCTTGGATAGGCCACTAGCTTTATGAATAACATGTCTGTCGAGAGGTAGAAAAGCATAGGTAAGATCTCAGCTCACTCTGTCTTCTGTGACCTTGGCCAAATCAAACGATTTTTCATGCCTCAGCTTCTAGAAACTCAGGGATAAATAATGGTAGGTCTCACAGGGTAGTTATGAAGACTTAATGAGATAATGTGCAGAAAGCACTGAGCCCTGTCTGACTTATTGTAAGTGCTTAATAAATAGTCACTGTTAGAATATAATTATTATTAAGCAATGCTATTCCCAAGCCAGAGCAGAGGTAATACAGGGGACCTTTCATTAAGCTAGTAGTAAAGATTACTCTCAGCCAGTAAACAAATGGAGGACTTCCCTGCAATGCATCAGGGTAAGTCACTCATAGAAGGCACTTCTTAGGGTGCCTGGGTGGCTCAGTGGGTTAAAGCCACTGCCTT
>LNAC01000039.1:2219069-2239947 GCA_002007465.1 Ailurus styani
AAAAAAAAAATTAAAAAAAAAAAAAAAAAAAAAAAAAAAGAAGGCACTTCTTAGAGATCTGTTTGCCCTAAAGGCTGGGGGTTAGGGGAGGAGGACTGGACAACCCGGCTGAAGGTGGGGTTTAAGCTCTGTACAGTTCTTTTGTTCTGCTATCGGGCAGAAAGCAGAGGACTACGAAGGGAGGGAGGCACGCGCGCACGTGCACGCACACACACACACAGACATCAGAAACTTTGAGATAGGAAGGGATGGAGATGAAAATCTTTACCCCAACATGGTATGTTTGGAACTGTGGATCGTCACCCATTAGTAAATGATGAAGTTGATTTGGTGGGTCATAACCAGCGTAAGAAGAAAGAAAGAAGGGAAGGCAGAAGAAGGAAAAAAGGCAGGGAGGAGTAGGGAAAAAAGAGAATAGAAAATATCAGGGTGCACTGTGTATGGTAAGTAAATTTGGGAAAGTTTTGTTTTCTCTGTGTCTGCATACAGATCCATATATGTGAGCTGTATTTCTCTGTCAGGTGAATTTATAACTGTGGGTCGCTGCTGAAAAGCACTGCCGTAGGGGCGCCTGGGTGGCTCAGTCAGTTAAGCGTCTGCCTTTGGCTTGGGTCTTGGTCCCAGGATCCTGGGATCGAGCCCTGCATCAGGCTCCCTGCTCGGCAGAGAGCTTGCTTCCCCCCTCCCCCTCTGCCCCCCAACTCATGCCTGTTCTCTCTGTCAAATAAATAAATAAAATCTTGAAAAGAAAAGCACTGCCCTAATAAATTCCACGTGTCTTACTTGCTAATTCCTGCAGGCTGTAAATTAAATTTTAGCAACTTCTTCACCATTAAGTTCAATTACACCGAAATAATTTTGCAAGTCCTGTGGCTCATGAGATTACCATGACGGTTTACCAATATAGAGGAATTTAAGTTTCTAATGGCAGTCATTAAAAAAATTCTAAATACGTTAGGAGTCATTTTAGAACAAGGGTCTCTGCTTTACAAGTGATCCCATGAATACATCATAAAATAAGATACTGCACAGAGGTCACTAGAAACTCACATACAGTGCAGCAAAAGTACCACGTTCTAGAGAGAGAGCTGTGCCCTAATTAACACCAGGTATAGAGAGTAAGTCCAGGGAACATTTTCTGGGTGAACTGTCTGAATACCAGTAACGAAGAGAAGTCACTGCACTCCCCCACATTCCTACAGCAGGCAGAAGGCCAGGGTATATCAGAACTGGAAATCCCCTCTATAACTCTCACTGTTCAGGATCATTAATAAAAATATTTCAGTTTCTACCAAGCATGTTAGAAACACTGCCATCAAATAGAAACATTTTTGGCTAACTAGCTGGAATAAAAAATTAAGTTAGAGTCCCAGTAGAGGGCAACATTCCTCACTCCCAGAGACCTTAGATACACAATTCAACACAAAACACACCACCAGCACCAAAGAGAAGGGTTCTTAGATAAGCCCCACACTGGTGTCCTGTCAACTCAGTGTTCCAATTAATTCCACAAACGCTGCCAAGGCGACAACGGGCTGGCTGCCTTTGCTGCCGCTGATAAAAATCTCTGCTCAGCTGTCTAGGAGTATCAAGAAATCTTTAAATCTGTGCTACTTGGCACGCGGTGTCTGGCTGACACCATTCCCAATTCTCCGAGGCTCATCTTCCAGCCATATGGGAACTCTGCCGCAGAGCTCCGGCTCGGTCGTGCCAGCCTCCCTCCTGGACTCGCTTGGGGCACTTCGATGCCCTGCTAGCACCCTCAGACTCAAGAGGGAATGCCCACGTCTCTCGCTGGGGGACAGGAACACAAAGAGGTTGATACAAGAGGGGCTCCAAGTGAGGGTAAGGCGATTCCACGAGTCCGTGCCTGGCTACATCCCAGGGATGGGGTCACCATGGAGATGCGTCAAGCATTAAACATCTTCCTCAAGAGACTCTAAATCTAAGAAGTCACTGAAGGCAGTTCAGCCAATGCCAAGTGGCTAAGTGGTGCCCAGAGGAGGCCGCAAACTGGAACATCGGGGGGGAGCAGCGCGCCTTCCAGAGAGAGGAGACGGTGGAGAACGCAGGGGGCCTCCAGGGCAGACCCCAGGAGTCGGCTCGCAGGGGCTGGCATGCCTCTGCCCCCCGCTCCCACATCAGTGCTCAAGCCAGAGGCCGCTCCTATCTTTCTCATTCTCAACAGAATGTCTCTCCCCACCGTCACCATCATCGAATGACCAGATACGGTTAGCAACGAAGTCTGCAAAAGCTCTCTACCACACAGACCCAGTGAACAAACAGGACGGAGTGCCTGACATCTGGCAGGCTCCGGGGACCCATGGAAGGAGCCAGACAGTCTCCGACCTCATGGCTTCTACCCTTTGGGTCATCCCTATGCTGTGAATGGATGAAGAAACTGCTGTGAAGCCTGAAGGAGTAAGGACCTGGGAGACACAGCAATTACAGTGGAGAAGACCTGGCGAACTGTCAGGGCAGGACATCTTCAAAGACTTCGCTCCACACCTTACTGACACCCCCGCAGCCCTCAGGGCCCCCGGCGCAGTGTTTGACTGCACCGTCTCAAAGCGAGCAGGCTTGGGAGCACTAATGTCCCCGAGCCACGTTAAGACGGGACTGGCACCGTACCTATCGGCTGTGGTTGCTACAGAAATTACTGTGACCCTCCTCCAGGTGGTACCACAGCCACGGATGCTGAGGAGGTATTCAGGACGCTTGCGCTGCATGAGTGAGATGACATTTCCATCAGTGACACTTTAGGATTAAAAACAAAGAAGCGAAAAACCCCAGAACAAAGCTAACTCCTGCCTGGCGCACAGCTCTTGAACGTCGCCCCCACTTCCGTGAACAAAAAGATGATTACCAATAAAAATGTTGGCTACTCACCTCCCACATCTGCTGTATTTGGCTATCAAGCCTTTTCCAGTGGAGGTGCCAAATAAGTCCTTATACAGCCTTTTGTTAGGTTTTCTGAGGGAGGTTTTATGTGTCTTCTAAGTATTGTACTAAATGTCACTATGAACAAGTCGGCAGCACTGCTAACAGGAGCTGGAAGGTGACATACCTTTGACATCAGGGCTACCACTCAAATCCTGCCCACCACCCTTCATCCTCCTCCCTGTTCCTTGGGTTGGGGGGGAAGAGGCAGGGTAGTCTAGGCTCTGACTTGGACGGTGTTCAGAATCAAGGGCGCTCAGCCTGGGGCGTCCTAAAGGGTGTCGGATGGTCTCCCTTGGCAATTCCATGCCATTTTCATCCTGGTGAATGTGGAGGGAGGCAGGGGAATGCTGACCACAAGGGCTGGGAAGTGGAGATGGGGGTTGCGAGGCGGTTCTGAGGGCTGACACAAGAAACCGATGAGAGGAGCAGAATTCTCTCTCATTACCTCGGAGGAACTGGAGAGTCTGGGAGGTCACGGAATTGGCCCAAGGCCCCATCACGAACTCTCCGCATCTGACTCCCAGGTTAACTACTTACTATTCCACCGGGCTGGATCAGAGAAGGTGGGGATGCTGGGAGTGAGTGATCCCAGTCCCTCCTGATACTCTGCACCAGGAACAAGGCTCCCCATTGGCATCCTGGCGCTTTAACTTCTATGTGGAACTGACTCATCTGTCTGGTAGAGCTATTAACTCTCTGGTCACTGGTTTGTCATTTGGATTGAATAAGGAACAGTGCCATTTGTCAAGCACTCAGTCACTGCTCGTGAACTTCCTTTCCACTTTTCTGGATGATCACTTGTTTTGGCCTCCTGGCTCCTCTTGACTCACTCTGGTAAAAAAGCTGCATATGTCGTTGTGGCCGTTGTCCCACCTCCCCTCCCCCACCCCACCCTCACCCCTGCCGCCTTATCTATAAGGAGGATCAGAAAAAATTCAGGGGGAGAAGGATAAAGGGCTATTCATTGTGAATCAGGACTAGTGCCATTTTGAAAAATCAACATGGGGCGCCTGGGGGGCTCCGTCGTTAAGCGTCTGCCTTCAGCTCAGGTCATGATCCCGGGGTCCTGGGATGGAGCCCCAAGACAGGCTCCCTGCTAGGCAGGAAGCCTGCTTCTCCCTCTCCCACTCCCCCTGCTTATGTTCCCTCTCTGTCAAATAAATAAAATCTTAAAAAAACAAAAAACAAAAAAAGGGGTGCCTGGGTGGCTCAGTGGGTTAAGCCTCTGCCTTCAGCTCAGGGTCCTGGGATCGAGCCCTGTATGGGGCTCTCTGCTCAGTAGGGAGCCTGCTTCCCCCTCTCTGCCTGCCTCTGCCTACTTGTGATCTCTCTGTCAGATAAATAAATAAAATCTTAAAAAAAAAAAAGAAAAATCAACATATACTATAATTTCATAAAAGTGATGGATTGTTCTAAAATCCCATGGGAATTGAGGCTATTGATTTACTGATACATCAACTTACATAGACTTTTAAAAGGAAATACTGCCTTGAATTCACATGACACCTTTCTACAAGGAGCTCAAGAATTTCAAAAGGTTCATGCTTACATATGTTCTTTTTATGGAACAGGAAGGGGTGCATGGCTATCAACCTCATTTTACATAGAGTAGGAATAAACAAAGCTAGTAGAACACCCAAAACAAAATCCAGGATGTAATCGGTCTTTTCCAACCTAAAATCTAACAGGTTAGAACTGCCAGCTGTCTCCAACCTATTGAAAAGTAAACATATCTGCCCAATTAGAATATGTAAACTGGACAAGTGATCTTAGAAATAGTCAAACACATTTTGGTTCCCTTTTCCCCAAACATGTCAGAATTCCAGGATGAGGCCTGAGGCCGAAGCCGAAGCTTCACATCCTTCATGTGATGCTCAGGGAAATCCCTCCACTGTGAACCTCGGTGGAGTTCCAGCCAATGCCAGGTTTTTTCCTGACTTGCTTCACATACTGAAAGATTCAACTAAGGGCGCCTGGGTGGCTCAGAGGGTTAAAGCCTCTGCCTTCGGCTCAGGTCATGATCCCAGGGTCCTGGGATCGAGGCCCGCATCAGGCTCTCTGCTCAGTGGGGAGCCTGCTGCCTCCTCTCTCTCTGCCTGCCTCTCTGCCTACTTGTGATCTCTCTCTCTCTCTGTGTCAAATAAATAAATAAAATCTTTAAAAAAAAAAAAAGAAAGAAAGAAAGATTCAACTAAAATACAAATCGTAAGAACCTTCTCCTTTCCTCTCTACCCCCAAGAATGCAAAGACACTCTCTTCTCTGTGAGGCCATTCCAACAAAATCATAGGGAATCAAAGGGTAGAGTGACCCCATTTGCGCAAGGAGACAATGGGACCACTCCAGGCTGCCCAGAAAGGTTGCACAACCCAGGCAAACGTGGTCAGAGTTCCCTCCTGATGTGCCTGTTGTTCCTTATTGTGGGGAACTCTTATAAAAATGGCCACCACAGGGCGCCTGGGTGGCTCAGTCAGTTAAGCCGCTGCCTTCGACTTAGGTCATGATCCCAGGGTCCTGGGATCGAGTCCCTCATGGGGCTCCCTGCTCAGCGGAGAGCCTGCTTCTCTCTCTCCCTCTGCCTGCTGCTCTGCCCGCTTGTGCTCTCTATCTCTGTCAAATAAATAAATAAAATCTTAAAAAAAAACACACAAGAACGCCCACCACAGTTGTCCCATCCTTGGGTGAAAGCCTCTTTGCATTGCATTGCATTGTGGGTTTGTTGCTCCTACCGTCGGGCCGAGTCTGATCTTACGGCCCCCGTGTCCAGGCTGGCCCGTGGGACTTGCTTTGGCCAAAGGGACACCGGCTAACGAGGTGACGCAAGCAGAGGTGTGAAAGACGTCTGTGCTCCAGAGCTTGGCCTCTCTTGCTCTGAGAACTCTTCCGTGTTACGTGAACGAGCCTGGACCAGCCTCCCGGGGGTGAGAACGTGCAGGAAGGGAAGCCGCAGAGGCCACAGCCAGCCCAGCCGACATGGGAGGGAGCCCATTGCAGACCACCTAGCCCTGGCCACGTCAGGCCAAATCAGGAGCTACCAGCTGCCCCCCAGAAATGCAAACAAATACAGTGGTGCCCATTTTAAGCTGCTATGGTTCGGATTAGTTTGTCCCACGGCCAAAGTGAACCAATACACTCGACTTGTGTTCCGTTTCTGGAAGCCTGGCTTTGCTTGCACACTTGAAGGCGTCTACAGAATTGACCCGAGGCAGAGATGTAATGTGACACACAGAAGAAAATGTTTTCAGGAGCTCCTTTAGGAACTTAACAGTGCTTCTTCCAAAGCTTCTCAACACTCGTGGGATAACTTCTAGGCATCTAACCCACAGAAACCCTCAAAGAGGGCACCGGGTTATGTATATGGAGGGTCCCTGCGGCCCTACTTGGGATAACGTGGGAGTGGAAAACATCTATCTAGCAATCATTAGGGGAAAGGATAATAAATTATGGTGTAAAATAAAACATAAGAAAAAAATGGTTACGTGTTTGTCAAATAAGCTCTTTGACGAACCATGTATTAAACCAGCACAAATCTCACTAAGCAGTGAGGAATCTGAGATTTCCTCCATGGTTATTACTCAGTGTACTGGTGACTGCTATCCACACGTGAAACCTTCCCCAGAGTCACAAGGCATGCAGCAGGCGGCCGGTGTAGGCAGCCAGAGCAGCTGGAGCCAAGGTCAGGAGATCCATAATTAACCCTTTATTTAAAATGTTCATGTAAAAAATAAATAAAAATTAAATTAAAAAATAACATGCTCATATAGGGTGCCTGGGTGGCTCAGTCGGTTGAGCATTGGCCTTCAGGTCAAGTCATGATCTCAGGGTCCTGGGATCAAGCCCCATGTCAGGCTCCCTGCTCAGCAGGGAGTCTGCTTCTCCCTTGCCCTCTGCCCCTCACCCTGCTTGTGCTCTCCCTCTCTCTCTCAAAAAAAAAAAAATCATACAGTTATAACAAATTTCAACTTTTTTCCTAGGTGGGCATTATTGCTTTTTAAAAAATGTATTGCTAGAATATTATTCGTGACCATCAATAAGTGGAAACAACCAAAATGTCTATCAACTGATGAATGGATAAACAAAATGTGATATGTTTCCAACAAAATATTATTTGGCCATAAGAAAGGAGTGAAGAATTCATCCATGCAATAGCATGGATGAACCTTGAAAACATTATGCTAAGTGAAAGAAGCCAGACACATAAGGCCAGATATTCTGTGATTCCATTTATATGAAATGTCCCCAATAGACAAGTCCATAGAGACAATGTAGATGACTGCCTGCCAGGCACTAAAGGAGGGGATTGGGGAGTGACTGCTAATGGGTACAAGGGTTCTCTGTGGGGTAATGAAAATATTCCACAACTGATTATAGTAATAGTTGTACAACTCTGTGAAATATACCCCTAAACCCCACTAAACTGTGTAATTTAAATTGGTGAACTGCAGATGTGAATTATATCTCAATAATTCAACAATAATTGCACCTGGGCAATGTAGTCAGGTAAGTGTCCCACTCTTGGTCTGGGGTCAGGCTGTGATCTTGGGGTCATGAGATCAAGCCCCACATCAGGCTCTGGAGTCTGCTTGGGACTCTCTCTCCCTCTGCTTCCCTCCCTCCCTCCCTCCCTCCCTCGCAAATAAATAAACAAATAAATAAATAAGGCTGTTTGGGGGAAGGGAATGAAATAAATAAAGGCATTACTCAATGACCCATGATCTGGAATGCAGGTTGATGCTCATTATAACAGAATGTAAACATGTATATTTAAATCCTGGTGAACACCTTAATCTCATAATTTTGCTAATTATAGCAAAGGATAATTTTACTTACTGAAGACTCACTAAATCTCTAAAATCCATATATTTCCAATTTACTTGCATTTACGCTAGCACCTAATAGTTTTATTTATTTTTTTTTTAAAGATTTTATTTATTTATTTGACACAGAGAGAGAGATCAAAAGTAGGCAGAGAGGCAGGCAGAGAGACAGGGAGAGGAGGAAGCATCCTCCCTGCTGAGCAGACAGCCCGATGCGGGCCTCAATCCCAGGACGCTGAGATCATGACCTGAGCCGAAAGCAGAGGTTTTAACCCACTGAGCCACCCAGGCGCCCGCATCTAATAGTTTTAATCTTTAAAACAAACCAGTAATGACCCAGAGAGTCCCAAGCTGATGCTCTATGGCGTTCTGGCTAATGATAACAAGTTCTGAAAATGTGGGCTCTTTTGCACAGACATGCAGAAGTTGAATTCCTATCTGGGTCCCCCAAAGAGCCTGTGTGTCTGTTCTGTCTGTCTGTGTTGGAGAGCACGGGAAAATGTCCTTCTAAGAGTTTAAGGTGTAGTCCGTCATCCCACGCGGAGGCTTGGCGGTGGAGCAGCCAGACCAGACCCCTGAGGTCCTAAAGCTGCCGCTCTCTCCTTGTTCTTAACTGTTCTGTGTGCATGTCTTGTCTCCCACCTGGACTGTAGCCTTCTAGAGGGGGCCACCATGTCCAGTTCCATTGTCTGTCTCTCTTAGAATTTAGCCAAGTTCAGGAGCGCCTGGGTGGTACAGTCATTTAAGCATCCAACTCCTGTTTTCATCTCAGGTTGTGATTTCAGGGTCATGAGATTGAGCCCTGTGACAGGTTCCATGCTCAGTGGGGAGTCTGCTTGGGATTCTTTCTCTCTCTCCTTCTCCCCCTCCTGCTCATGCGCGCGCGCTCTCTCTCCCTCCCGCTCTCTCAAATGATAAGTAAATAAATCTTTAAAAAAAAAAAAGGCAATTGAGTCCAGTTCAATCTAACCACCAGGTGAAGGAAAAAATTAAACCAAATTCATAAATTCGTAGGTTAGGGGGTAACAGGTATGTTACAAAAGAATTCTCTTTACTGGGCGCCTGGGTGGCTCAGTGGGTTAAGCCTCTGCCTTCGGCTCGGGTCATGATCTCAGGGTCCTGGGATCGAGGCCCGCATCGGGCTCTCTGCCTGCCTCTCTGCCTACTTGTGATCTCTCTCTGTATGTCAGATAAATAAAATCTTAAGAAAAAAAAAAGAATTCTCTTTACAAAAAGATTCACTGAACAAGTTCTCCTAATATAAAAGATGAGCTTGACTTAGGAAAAGACCTCCCAATCCTCAACTTTTCCAGGAGTCTGTGCATAGTGTGTACTCCACAAAAGGCAGTAGGCTTTTCTTAATAGCCCTTGCTGTCAAGTGGAGCAAAGCAAATGAAAGGACTCAAAAGCGGCTGCACTGTGAAGGCTCCCCTAGCCGTGTCAGGGATCCAGACGTACATAAGAATTCTCGTTGGAGAGGACACCTTCTAGAATCTAAGCCAGAGATGGGACAGCTGCAATGAAAGCTTTCTCATGCCCAGGGTTCAGCAGTCGCCTGGATGCCCACAAGGAGAGAGACAGAGCATCTATCCGAGGGTCAGAGCCCAAGCAAACAGCGGAAGGGGCTGGGCCCTCACCTCGGGAATCAGCCGCCGCCTCTTCACGCCGGGGACAGAGTCGGGCTGGCCATCGCCGCCCGGCTGCTTGCGCTTGCTGGAGTCCTGGAGGGCAGTGAAGACGCAGTCCAGAGGGTGCTTCTCGGAAGACCTGGAGCTCACCGAGCAGTCCAGGGCAGCATCTTCGGTCTCTGTCTCCACTTTCACAGTGTTATGTTTTAGAACTGTGGCAGAGAAGAAAGAGGGCTCAGCGGGAAAGACCACTGGGCCGCTCGGTTAGCGGGGTTCCCTGAGCGACGGGCTGTGTGCGGGCTGCCCTTGGACACTATCACTCGGATAATCAAGTCTAGTCACAATAAAACTGCGCTTTCCAACCTGGCGATTTTTATCTTACCATATTAGTGCTAGACAATAAAACCACGTCCCAAGAACCTTGTGCTCAAAACTGGTTTTAAAGTCCTTGTTGGGGGGAAAGACAGGAGACGGAGAGAAAAGAAATAAATACGATCTTTGAAATGATACTTTAAAAAAAGTAACTCTGGAAAGATACATAAGACACCTCTAGCAGGTGTATGGGCAGACCGGGATGGGAACCAGGGGTGGGAGGAGATTTTCCATTATGTAACTTTTTATTTTTGAAACATGTAGTATATGACCTAATAAAAAATACTAAATTAAAAGTACTTTTTAAAAAGAAGCTTTTTTTTTTTACCTTCTTCTACATCTTCACTGAATTCAGTTGAGTTCATCTTCTATTCCACTAAATGAAAAGACAAAGACAAAGTCTTGATTTATTGCTTGACTTATTTCTTAATTTTCCATACCCATGAGAAATTCCCTTACCCTCCCAACCCTGGCTCTGGGGAATGGAAGGTTGAGCTGATACTGTTCCCTAACATCATGGAAAGCCGCATCCTCCCAGAAGCAGCCAGGCCTTCTGCGTACCCTCTGGGAGCACTTCTCCGAAACTTCACGTGGGCACAATGTGCCTTAAAGCATCGACTGAGTCACTGTCAGACCGAGGGGGAACGTTATTTGAGAAAATCAAGTCTTTCGAAAGACCCAAGTTCAGATGACCTCCTGTTAGTCCCTGCTTTCTAAATCCCAGCCACAGAATGAAAAGGCTGACTGAGGATGTCGGGGGTGGCTCCTCGGGACATGAGTGGCTCACAGGACTGACTCCAGGTGCTCCAGAAAGCCCCACGCTGCCCCTGATGGCAGCCACCAGTCGCACAGCTACCGAGGGCTGGGAACGGGGCTAGTCCAAATGACGCGCTCTAAGTGGACCCACACACTGGATTTCAACGATGTAGCAGAGGGGGAAAATGTAAAATATCTCATCATTTTTATGTTGATTACATGCGGACACAATAATGTCAGATTCACTGGGCTAAATAAAACTTTATTAAAATTAATTTCACCTTTTCTTTTAATGTAGCTACTAAAAAATCTCAAACTACTTAAGTGGCTTACATTCTATTTTTATTGGATGGTGCTGGTCTAGCCCTTCCTTCCAAAGCAACAAGAAGCAGTGTGGGTTTTTAAAGCTCTTGAGCGCCACAGAATCAGGCCCAAACCCTTCTTTTTACTGATGAGGGAATAAGGGGAACACTGTATGGGCTGCAAGGGTCAGGTGCAGGGCCCCCGACTCCCACTGCCTGTGCCAGAATGGAACAGACACCATGATTAAAAGTAGCATTAATCTCTGAGATTCCCCAAATGACGTAACAGCGTTCATAAACAGAACAAGGTGTAAATGAGACAGTAATGTTGGAAAAGAATACACTGACAGCCTGTACTACTGATATTGAGTTGCGGCTCCCGCAACTGATTAAGCTGCCTAAAAGTACTGAGTTCCCATTCTGGTTAAGCATCTGAGGAGAGCTGGACTAAGAAGTATCTTTTCAGAAATTTCTAGAAGGAAGAACAATGCTATCTACAAAGTCCAGTAAACTATTCACCAAAGAGCCACAGAATGGTGTGCGGTTCTCCGTTTTAGATGGATGAATTTCGGGGTGGGGGGGCAAGAATGAAGGAGTGAGTCTAGGTAAACTATGCAAAACTCACAAAAAGAGTGAGTCTTGGTAACAACCTCAAAATTCACTAAGAACAGCAACACGTATATAGTGCTTATGATGTGACATGCTATCCTCAGAATGTCCCAATAACTTTATGACAGGCACAGTTCCTTCCACCTCTATATTACTAATTTTCAGAGAATTGAATAAAAAAATTTAAGATTTATCTGAAACTGCAATTACGCTGAAAATAATTCCTATTTACCAAACTATCTGCTATCTGAAAAACGTAACACACAAGATGGTATTGAAGGAAGTTAACAAGTCAAATTTAAGGGTCCGAGAGCTATTTTACCAACAGTGAATTTTAGCAAATACAATTTCCATTGTATTGTAAGGAGGAAAAAAACCCACTTTTGACATCATCCCCCTGAGGAGCTGGTGGGCGGGAGGGAGCACAGGCAGGGAGGCGAACACCAGTCTGTAGACAGTGAGGTAGCCCACCCCAGGGAGAAGTTCAAGCCCAGGCAGGGGGGCTTCATAAGGAAATGCACTGCAGGCCTTGCCTGACTGCCAATGGCCCTGGGAAACCCTGGCCCGCGGTCACTGATGCCACTCCCTGAAATCAAGATGAGAATCAAGGTGAGAAGCAGCAGAACAGATGGGCAAGACTGAGTGAGGCTTGTCAGAGAGGGTGCAGCACACAAAACAAATGACTGCGGAGAAGTGGTGGGAAAGGGCGGAGAAGGTGGGTGGCTAACTGGGGGGAAGAAGGGGTCAAGGTGAAAGAAAAACCACAAAGACTCGGCAAAGAAGAGAACACTGAAAGGACAAGCAAATCCTGGAAGAAAACAGGTGTCGATGAAAAAACACGGCAGACAGAACCACAGCACTGAGCAAGGCCAGCACGGTTATCTAGCATTTTATCTGCCCAGCTGTGTTTTCCTGGAGAGCAGCAGGGAGCTGGGGAGGCAAGTGCAGCATGGGCGGGGAGGGGCGCCCAGTGCTGGGCGGATACTCGGCCGGGATGGGGGCTCAGGAGGCAGGGGGGTATTTTCCACACCACACCATGTGACACTAGAGCAGGCAACACAAGCACCCGGTGAAGAAAACGGTAAAGGAAGAGCACACACCTGGCCTCCTGCGGGTGGACAGAAAGCCTGAAGGTGGGCCTGGGAAGGCTCCCAGTGTCCCCTTCCTGGGCACTCAAGACACCCAGAGGGCATCTGCTCTGGAACCAGTGTCACCTTAGACCAGTGACAGATGCTAGATTAGCACAGAAGTGACCCAGACCCCAGCACAGCAGGTCCCCTCCCTCCCACCCAGCAAAGCTGCCCCACTCACTCCATGGGAGGCTGGGGAATTTCCCATTGGCAAAGCCCGAAGAACCCACAACTGCATCTGACTGTGTGGTGGGGACAGGAGTGAGGGTCCCTCAGCAACACCCGCACCCCACCAACCCAAGCCAGATGCGCCAGCCGCTTCACCAACGCTTTCATCTCGCCCCGAGCTATTTGAATCCTAATTTTACCGATAAAGAAAACAAGGGTGTTGCATTACTCCTTAAATCCAGACAATTCTTTTTTTTTTTTTTAAGATTTTATTTATTTGTCAGAGAGAGAGGGAGACAGCACAAGCAGGCAGAGTGGCAGGCAGAGGCAGAGAGAGAAGCAGGCTCCCCGCTGAGCAAGAAGCCTGATGTGGGACTCGATCCCAGGACCCTGAGATCATGACCTGAGCCGAAGGCAGCCGCTCAACTGACCAAGCTGCCCAGGCGTCCCAAATCCAGACAATTCTTATTTGTCAACTCTACCCCAAAGAAGACAGAAAAAATTGTATTTATAATATTTTGACTATGGAAACACAATATTTGAATATGGAAGGGGGATGGGAAGGGAACACGGGGCAGGTAACTGGCTCAGTGGCAGGACCAGGATTCAAAACAAGCCTCTGTGTCTCTCCAGTCAGCCCCCTGAGCAGAAATCACAGGATCCTCATCCGTCTAGTAAGGTTCTTCTGGTGAACACGGGGCCCAGTTTCCAACCTTGGCTCCGTCTGTCCAACGGCAGCTGGAGCATCCAAATCTCCCTCGGCCTGCATGGAGCTCCCTGGAAAATCAGTCTGTTCCGAGCTTATACAAAGGCTCCACTCCCCGGGACGGAAGAGCGTGTGCAGGAGGGCTCCCAGCCTCCCCGCGGACACGGTGGGCGCACAGCGGGAGAAACGACAGCGGCCTCCCACGGCTCCCTCCACTTCCTGGTCATCCGCCCGGGGGATGGTCACAAGGCTGCACGTCTTGGGTGGACACCCAGGGCCCGGAGGCCGAGCGGGCCACAGGAATTCCTCTTCTTATATAACTGTAGGTTACCGACGAACTTCCGACCGCGGCAGCTCCCGCCCAGCGGGCTTGCTCTCACCACATCTCGCAAGTTGTGAGACCGTCTAACTGTGTATCCACGTATCCCTGAGAGCCAGCTTTCTCCCCACGGGGTGGCTGTTCCATGTCCCCCAGAAACTCCGGGCCAAGCCAAAAGGAATGCTTAAACCAATGAAGGGGACAAGGGTCACGGAAACCCATGCAACCTGCTGCTGCCTCTAGCGAAACATCACAGGTTCTAAGAAGCCCGTGACCTCTTAGAGGGGAACTCTCAAACAGGACCGATTTCCAGGGGTTAATTTAATAACTGAAAATGCTCAGTTATTACTATTTTTCTTTAACCAAACAGCCTAGGAAGCCTCAGGCTAAGTGACTGTCATGGGTACAGAAAGCTTTAAATGTTGCAGAGCTCATAAGAGTATACATAATTTTATTAAAATGCTTAATAGTCTCGATCCTTCTGCACGGAGCGAGACGGACGATGTTCAATTTTCCATGCAGGGCACATGGGTGGGGGAAGATTAGAATGTCATCAGAAAAGCCTTCCGTTTACAAAAAGCACAAAAGGGAGGGTAATCCCAAACGTTCAGAAATAACAAGATGCTTTAGCCACTCAAATATCAAATTACAAAGGCTAAGTTGCTTAAATTGGCTCCATAAATGCAGTCACTGGCAGGGCTCCCTCCGCGCCTCCCGCTGAAATGCGCCTAAATCTGATGCCTGAGTATCAGCGAGCTCCTGCCTTCGGCGGGAAGAAAAGTCTGGGAGGAGGGACGACGGGCAGGCAGGCGGTGAGAACCATCCACCAGGGCTGAGAAAGAAGCACTTCTCAGAGATGCCACAAAGAAATGGAAACGCTGACAAGATTTACAAGTTACAGGTCAATGTCTATTTCTGGAGTTCATTTTAAGAAGGGAAGATGATTAGAGTCTTTTTTTTTTCCTGACTAGATAATGCGTGCACAAGAAACAAAATTCAGAAAGTATAAAAAGGAGATTTGGTTTAAAAGTCCACTGTCGGGCACCTGGGTGGCTCAGTCGGTTGAGGGTCTGCCTTCGGCTCAGGTCAATAATCTCAGACTTCTGGGATCGAGCCCCGCGTCAGGCTCCCTGCTAGACGGGGAGTTTGCTTCTTCCTCTGCTCCTCCCCCAACTCATTCTCTCCATCTCTCTCTCGAATAAATAAATAAAATTAAAAAAAAAAAAAAAAAGTCCACCGCCCCCCAGCCCCCAGTCACTGAGAGGCAACGACGTCCGTTTTCCTGGGCATCCTTCCACGGATGCTCGGGGTCAGCGGTTCTGAGTGTGACCCGTGCACGGCGGTTGCCGCAGCCGGCTCGTTCTGGGGGGCACAGTCCCCAGCTCCACCCAGAGGAGTCCAGTTGACAGCCTGCACTTGGCCACAGCGGGAGTATGTACACCACGGAAACGGACACTTTTAAAAACAGCTTTTTTTTTTCTTTTTGGGGAGCCACTTTACAGTACATTCAAGACCTTTCAAGGGTTCCGTGAGATGAAAAATGTTTTTATACCACTGAGACATTATTGCCCCTTTTCTCTCACAAAAGTGTAGGAGAGCTTTCCAGACGCTACATGAAGTGTTATTTTGCAAAAGACTGACTACAGAGGCCCACGGGAAAATTCAGCTGCCTTCTACTGACTCAGATATTAAAGAGAGAAGCGAGAATGTAAACAACACAGGGGCACCAGGCTGGCTTAGCTGGTAGAGTGTGAGACTCTTGATCTCAGGGTGGTGAGTTCAAGCCCCACACTGGGTGTAAAGAGGACTTATAAAAAAAAAATCTTAAAAAAAAGACGGGGTGCCTGGGTGGCTCAGTCGTTAAGCCTCTGCCTTTGGCTCAGGTCATGATCTCAGGGTCCTGGGATCGAGGCCTGCATCGGGCTCCCTGCTCAGTGGGGAGCCTGCTTCCTCCTCTCTCTCTGCCTGCCTCTCTATCTGCTTGTGATCTGATCTCTCTCTCTGTCAAATAAATAAATAAAATCTTAAAAAAAAAAAAAAGAATGTGAACAATACCAATCTTTCACTAACATTTTTTAGGGGTGGGGGAATAATTACCTTTCATTAAAATATTACTTATATAACCTTATAATAGATTTATTATGGTTGTTTTTAAATAAATTAAAAAATATTTAAACACTTTTCCATTTTCATTTCTTTTTTTCTTAATTTTTAAAATATTTTTATTTATTCATTCATTTAGAGAGAGAGCATGCAAGCAGCAGGGAGACGCAGAAGGAGAGACAGAATCCCAAGCAGCCTCTGCGGTAAGCATGGAGCCTGACCGGCTCAACTGCACAACCCTGTGATCATGACCCGAGCTGAAACCATATCCCGGACGCTCAACCAACTGAGCCACCCAGGTGCCCCTCTGTTTTAATTTCTAACACAGTAAATATTGACAGATATAACCACATAAACAAAGGATCTTTGGGGCCTTCGATAATTTTTAAGCATATGGAGATGCTGAAACTGGAAGGTTTAAGATCCTGTTCCTTGTTTTTTCACTGAATAGATCATGGAAATTTCTCTATCACTTCTTTTTTCAGTTTGCGGTCCCCCCAGAAGCAGACCGGGAGACACGGCTCCAGAGTGAGTAGTTTCTCTGGGAGGAGACAGTCAGGGTCACAGTAACACGCTTCGGTGGGGGAAGGAGTTCCCTGTGTGCAGGCGGTGCTGAGGGCACCTGCGGAGGAGCCCAACAGGCCGGCCCGGCTGCCGTATGTTCCCTTGGGACTCCTCACCTCACTGCCCCGTGCTCGGCACCCCCGGTGGAGAATCAACAGAAACAGTAGCTTACACTGTGTAGACACGAACTTCCCTAACAATCCTATGACGTAGAGACTCGTTAGTCTCATTTTATACATTAGGAAACTGAGGCACAGATTTAGAGACAAAAGGGACCTCAGAGGTGATCTCATTTTATAGCTATGGAATCCAAGGCTTGGAAAGGCTGGGGAACAGGCCGAAGCCTCCCTGCCGGGGGCTCTGGGGATTACACCCCCCCACTGTGCACGAGAGCTGCTGGTGCCAGTGTGGGGACCGCCCTCTGGGCAGGGGGTGACCGACCGACCGGACAGCTGATTCACAAGGACTGATCACCACCAATAAGAGCAGAGATGGAAGGCCTGGAGAATGAAGATGGAACTCTGCGAACCTCTGTCAGAGGGGAGGACGGGTGAACAGCATGAGATAAAAGTAACAGGAAGGAAAAAGCACTCAGAACCCCAAGGTTAGGAGACACTACATTAGGGTTTCTATAACAACCATAACTCAAATCCAGTAAACACAGGCTGCCTGCCACAGCTGTGCAGAAGACCACCAATGCTTACAATTTTGTGACCTGGATACAAATAATTTTAAGCTCTAGTATATACTTATCAGACTTTTCTTTGGAGGAAGAAATAACACTATTCTGGGAGGGGCAATCTACTTCAAAAATAACTTTGTCAGTGTTTAGATGGGCAAATCTTGATTTTCCTCATCACTTTGAGCTTATAAGGACCCCATAACCAAATCTTTCTGCCACTGACGGAGCCTCACGTCCTTGAAAGTTATGATATGCAGTTGCCACATTAGGCAGAGGGCATAGGCTCAGGTTAAGCACAGGCAGGAACTGAGTGTCAGACCAAGGGTGGAAATCCTGGTCAGAAGCCCTCCGCAGCCATTAGCTGTTACTACTTACTGATCAATTTCACAAAAAGCTGCAGAGAAAGTAGGAGACATCAAACTGAATGTGACCTGGATTGAGATCCCCGTTGATCACAATCGTTATTTCCATTATACAAAGTTAGGAAGTCAACTTCAACACATTTCCTCAACACGTGAATTCGAAAACCTCTATTGACAGAAAGAGCCGAGCATTAAATTATGTGTAAAGATTCAAAATCAATTGTTCATTACAGGGCTATCCAGTCAATAATAACCTACTTCAAAGTTCGCTGGGGATATGTCAACTGCATAATTAAAAAATGCCGAAAAGCAGCTGGAAGGAAATATGCCAAAATGTTAATTACCTCCAATTAGGAGATTATGGATGATTTTTTTCCCCTTAGTATTTCCTTCTACTTTCCAAATATTCTACAGTGAGCATGCAACTCTTTGAAAATGAAATTTTTAAAAATGAAAAATAAGAAGTATTACAATATGAATATAGAATAGAGCCAGGCCACATTCCCACTTAGGCCCACAAACAGCAACCTGCTAATTATGTAAAATCAAATCGTTCAACTTTTAAACATTTAAAATATCAATAATCTACGAAACAATATAACAACTGACGAACTAGGAAAGGCCTTTCATCATAACTGTCCCTGAATTATTGCCTCTGAAGGTCGAAAATGTTCCTCAGTGAGGGGAGAAAGAGAGATCAGAAAGAGAGATCTCAGCTCATAAACCGGGGTGTGAATAAGAAGGTGAAGAGACCGTCTTTTGAACCATAAGGAAATGTCATTTCCTGGTGTGTATATCAGAGGCTCTATCGATGCATCTGCCTGATACTTGAAGGATTTTCAAAATAAGGCAAATTTCATGGGAGGAAAAAACAAAACAGAACCAAAAAACGAGAGCAAGTCCTCTGGATCAGGGGTGGAAGGGCTGGGTCATCGGAGGGTTTGCGCCTGGCCAGAAGCTCAACTCAGCAGGGCAGAGGCCTTGCTTTCCGGGTCTGTGTACCCTGCATTGCCACTGTTACATGTGGTCCTTTCCTCAGGGTTCCCTTGTGGTGTCTGGGAGATGTGCGGACCCGCCTCTGGGGCCCTCCTTCCCTGACTCCTCAAAACTGGCCCAAACTGGGCAAGCAGAGGCCTGCTCTGAGGGGCCTGGCTCCTGGGTTAAGCAGCAGGAGGTGGTGGGGAGAGGGAAGGTCAGGAGGCCTGCGGAGCTGGAGTGGCTGAACCACAGAAAAAGGAAGGTGCGGTGAGGTGCCTGGTTCGAGTGGGTAATAAGGAGTCTCACAGAACCTGTCGTGGGGAATTCTCCTTGAGGGCAGCTCAAGTAAGCAGGGCAGGGGTCACCTGGTGTGGTGATTCCTTGTCACCACCCACCGCCTTCACAGCATCGTGGGTCTCTTCCCTACGTGTCCCACAGGTGTCCAAGGGACAACATGCTCCAGTGCCGCTCAGAGGGGGCTAGGAGTGGCCCGGGGTCTTGTCCATCACATTCTTTCCAGAGAACCTGGGCTCATGAGAGGGCAGCCAGACCAGGCCTCTTGGTGAGAGCAGTGCAAGGCTAACCCGAGGCACCAGGGGCTTGCGGCTGGCCAGGACTCACACCGGACCAGCAGCCGGCCCCGAAATGGGAAGTACTTGGGCTTCCTGAAACCACGAGGTTCAAATCCCAGCCAGCTGACTTAGGATTCTGGCCCACTAAATCGGAAACGTCCACTGAATTTAGCACCGGCCGCTGGGCTGAGGTGCGATCCAGGAAGACGGGGCCCAGCAGCCCTGACCTCAGGCCACTCGCGGGGGGCAGATCTTCCCCCCCATCCCAAGTCACGTTTTCAGATGCAAAGCGAGGCAAACTCTCACCAGAGGAAGGGCTGCAGGAGAACGGAAGCCCCAGAAGAGCACTGCGTTTGGAACCTGAGACCAGGGAGCTGGGGGCCGTGCCAGCCACTGCATGCAAGGGGTAAAGCGGGGAAAATGTGCTCGGACCATTTATTATAACAATAAAGGTGTTATTAATAAAACATACTCAGGATTTCAAAAGGTTAAAGACCTAACAAAAATTCACCTCATCCTTTTCACAACTGTCACTACTGATCTGACTTTGTGATACCTCCGTGTCATATCGATTTTAAAAATTAAGCACAGAAAAGGAGGACAGCAGCTCACATTCCAGAGGGCCAGCTGGCAGTCTGTTCCCCGCGTTAACCCATGCCATCCCCGCAACAGCCCTCTGACTTTGCAGGCCGAGAACCAGGGAGGGCAGTGGTCTGTGCCTCACTTGGGGTGGGGGGTATCACCGAGAGCAAAAAGGGCAAAGGGCCCCAGGTGGGCTCCGGGGCCTCATTCCAGCCTTCCAAGAAGAGGCTGAGGAGTGGGGCATGAGCACCCCATGCTCTGCTTCCTCCCTCCCACTGAGCACCCATTCGGAGGTGGGCTCTGATGCAGAAGTCACCTGGTCCACGGGCCCTTGGACCACCAGAGTGGGGACAAGTGCAGCTGATCCTGAAGAAAATGGAATTCCCTACTGAACTTCAGGGTCAGAAAGAATTGGGTTAGGGCGCCTGGGTGGCTCAGTGGGTTGAAGCCTCTGCTTTCGGCTCAGGTCATGATCTCAGTGTCCTGGGATCGAGGCCCGCATCGGGCTCTCTGCTCAGCGGGGAGCCTGCTTCCTCCTCTCCCTGTCTCTCTGCCTGCCTCTCTGCCTACTTGTGATCTCTCTCTGTGTCAAATGGATAAATAAAATCTTTAAAATTGGGTTAAGGGGCACCTGGGTGGCTCAGTCTTCAAGCGTCTGCCTTCGGCTCAGGTCATGGTCCCAGGGTCCTCGGCCTGCTTCTCCCTCTCCCACTCCCCCTGCTTGTGTTCCCTCTCTCACTGTGTCTCTGTCAAATAAATGAATAAAATCTTAAAAAAATAATAAAAATAAGGATAAAAAATTAAAAAAGAAAGAATTGAGTTAAAACCCTGGCCCCCCTCAGTGTTCAGCTTATTAACACAGGGCAAGTGGCTTCCCCACCCTTGGTTCTTTCTTCTGTAAAATGAAGCCAAACACACTACCCTACCTCAGGAATTTTTGCGAAAATTACAAAGGAGAAAGTGACTGGCACAAAGCACTTAGTAAATGTTAATCCATTATAAGGCTTTTTTATTTTTTATTATTTTTTTTAAGATTTTATTTATTCATTTGACACAGAGAGAGAGATTACAAGTAGGCAGAAAGGCAGGCAGAGAGAGAGGAGAGAGGAGGAAGCAGGTTCCCTGCTGAGCAGNGCTGAGCAGAGAGCCCGATGTGGGCCTCGATCCCAGGACCCTGGGATCATGACCTGAGCCGAAGGCAGCGGCTTTAACCCACTGAGCCACCCAGGCGCCCTATAAGGCTTTTTTAAACAAAAAGATTTTCTTTTTTTTTTTTTTTATTTTTTT
>LNAC01000039.1:2244883-2306441 GCA_002007465.1 Ailurus styani
GGTCGTCTCCTGCCCTCGCGCCCGCGTCTCTCCCCAGTTTTTGGCATCCCGGTCGTGGCCCGTTTCCCACCCCACCCCACCCCACCCCCCGCCCCGGGCGGGTGTTCCCGCGCCGCGATCCGCACAAAGACCTCGGGGCGCCGGGACGCGGGGGGCCCCGGGGTCCCGCGACGCCGGCATGGAGTCCGGCGGGGCGCGGGAGAGCGACCCCAGCGCTGGGAGACGCAGGCTCTGGCCACTCCCCCGGCAGGGTGGCCGCCCTCTGTTGTGAGCCGGAGCTGAAAGTCACCCTTCTACTTGGAACCCGAAGTTTTGAGGCTTGGGGCTGCAGAGCGAGAGATTCAGAAGTGCGCGCGCTCGCAGACCCACATGCCACCGACAAACCCACGGGGTATCTGCGCCGAGCGCTTAAAATAGAAAAACACGAGTCACCAATTCAATAAAGGCTGATTCTTTCTACTCCTAACTCCCGGACTGTAGATTCCAAGTTGATAAATACGAAACCTACCCCTCGGGTATTTTCTTAACTCTCAGGGACTCGAAGGGGTGTGGCGTGTGAAGGTCAGGGAAGCCCAATCCAACAGTTAAACCACGTTTATATTTTAGGCAAACAATGAGCATGTAGATTTAAAAAAAATCCTTTAATATGCCGGTCGGAGTAAATATAAAAAGAAAAATGCAAATGATCCCATCTGCTGCTCACAGCTGACTGGCTGCAAGAGAGAGCCATGTGGCCCAGCCCTGCGCGGTCAGTGAATAGGTAGAATAGATTTTAAAAGGAGGCATATGCTGGCTCCTTGCTGCCCAGTTGCGGGGAGGAATTGAATTAACGTATAGTTTTGGATTACCGTATCCTCCTCCGGACCACTCCAGTTGGGAATTTCGTAATTATGCAAGTTCTTTCCCTTCGGTTTTGAAATCAAAAAGGCGCACGGCTATCTAAGACCTTTGAGGAACTACGTGGAACATTCTGGAGGCTGCATTTGGATAGTCCATTCTGAGAAGTCAGTACTAATTGCTATGCAAAATTAGCAAGCCTCGGGGAGAACCGAGCTAGGCATCCAGGGGGTGCTTTTATAAAAGAATCTATACGTGCTCAGTGTCATTCAAAACAGGATGATGAAAAGAATGGGGCCGAGATAGCAGCCCTTCAAATTCAAAAGACTTGAGACGCCCTATCTACATTTAAAATAGGGCGGAGGGAGGAAGGGAGGAGGACCGCTTGGGGGAGAATGGTTAATTTATACATTCCCAGAAGACAGAATGGAGGCACTTCGATTTCTGCCGGGAACTTGACTTTTACACTCGCACATTAAATAACACGTATGATCCGGTACATCGCTTGACTCACTTAACAGATACAGCAGTTTTAGTCTCACCTTCAATTTAATGTGACAGTTATAATTAGAATTTAAAGAGTATAAATTGCATTTCATTAGTTCAGTTTTCTAGGATTTCCCAGTAGAAGAGTCAGGAAGAGTTAAGGGTAGCATTTAAGCTCACTTTGCATTTTTAAACCACTTTGCAGAAGTGGTTTAAAAATGTAAAATGACCTTGTTACATTTTTACAAAGGGGATTAGATGAGATAGGTGTTGTGAAATCTGTAGCTTTATTCAGCCCTTCACAGTAACAAGAGGTGTTAGGAGAAATTAAATAATAAAACAACAGAAATAAAAATAATAGAAACCAACATTTGTTTGTTTGTATTTGAAACCAAGGATTTTGTCAAATACAATAGTTTTGTTAATAGCATCTCAGGTGAGCAGCGTGCTTACCTGACGACTGACTTTTTAGAAAAATGACAGTGACCTTGAATGTTATTGTAAATTATGCATCTTAATTTGCATAACTGGATCAATCTACTTAACAAAGCTGTTCCTTTCAAATAAGTTATTAACAGAAATGGAAATCTTTGCTATCTGGGAAATGACCTACCTTCAAATGGTTTTCTATGCTCTTTTTGTTTTGTTTCATAAGGGAAAATACTACATGAAGGCGGAAACAACATCCAAAGCTGCATTGCCATAGTTTTATCTAACTTGTATTTTGGAGGCTTTAAAACGTAATAGGTCTGGAAAAAAAATAATAGGTCTGAAAGTGCATGCGGATAAAAGTAATGCCTTCTGAAAAAAGATGAATGAACATGGAGTAAGATGGGAGGAGGAATGAGGTATAAAAAAACAATTCCTGCCCAACACAACCCTAAGAAGTCAGTAGGACTAAGAAGTCAGGTTCCTGGTTCATGGGGATGTGTGGAAAGAGCTGGGGAGAAAAAAACCCAAAAAACCCCCTAAGTTTTAGATATCTGTATGATTGGAAATTTCTTAATTAGAAATGCATTTTTCAAGTTTTCAAATTAGAGTTGCTGCAATTGATCTAAGGAGCTCATTTCCAATCTTACCTGAGTAAAATGCAGTGGGGGGAAATCGGCTCACAAAACACTAGAGCAACTCAAAAGGAAAATTGCACAGCATTTAATGAAGAATGAGATATATATAATGTAAATGTATATAATCGAGAGTGGCAGACAGATAGGCATTAGTTTCAGATATCTTGTAACTGCTATTCTAAAGGTTTTTTATCATCGCTAAAATATATTTATAGTTGCCAAGACAATATTTAGTAGGGCTTTTTTTTTCTCTCTCAGTGGTTAAGTCTTAAAACAACGCAACAGATTTCACTGTTACTTGTGAGACATTTCCACTTTATTTCTTGCCTGCTGGATGTATAATTTTGCCAATTCTTCCACTTCAAACAGAAGTAGCTGACAGATCCAGATTCCGTGCATACTGACAACAGAAAAGTAAGGAGAAAAAAAAAGAAGGGAAGTGGGAACATGTATTAACTTTATTAAATAGAACTTATGGAAAGACACACCTTGAAAAATAACTTGCAAAACTGGCTTTTGTTTGGGAAATTAGGCTCCGGGAGTTCAGTTGAACCACTTGTGTGCTGGGGCGTGGGGGCGGGGAGACCTACCTTTAGTGGAATCCGGAGCCGGTAAACAACCCAATATGGGGGGAAAGATTACGTTTTGAATGAAAAAGCTGCAGAGAATTTGTGCTGGGCAGTCCTTCTGCGTGGAAGGACTATTTAATAATTTATAGCAGCTCGAGGTTTTAAGTACCCAATACAGCCATTAAGATCTGATTTTAGCCGAATATCTGGCTTGCACACTAGGATTCTGCAAAAAGGAATGTTAGGAAAAGTGAAAATTACTGCAGTCCCGCACTCAATTTCAAGCCCTTGAGAAAACAAATGCCAATCTGAACTATAGCTCATTCTGAGCCAGAGTGCTGGCTGGAGGCATTGTAGGCACCAGGGCCCCCACGCCCAGAGGGGCGCCCAAGGGCCTGCAGTCAGGAGTCCCCACACTGATCACACAGCTGTGACTGGCAGGAAGCAGGCAGGAAGGAGAGGCTGCTTTCCCAGCCAATCAGTGCCCATTAAAAAAAGAAGAAAAAAGTAGACATACTATTCTAGTAACCGGCTAGTTTTTAAGAAATTATTTCAGGCTGTGGGTCAAAAGACTCTTTAAATGAAATGGTATACATACACAGATACATTTTGGGGGGGGGTGTCTTATTTGACCTGTCTAAAAATTTTTTCTGTACAATGAAACACCTCATAGAAATGAACTCGAGATCCAGTGATTCTATTTCTAGGAATCCTTCCCAGGGAAATACTCAACCAAAGCTACATCTACAAGTATGTTCATTGCAGGATCGTTCATGTTAGAAACAAAGAGGGGGGGCGCCTGGGTGGCTCAGTGGGTTAAAGCCTCTGCCTTCGGCTCAGGTCATGATCTCAGGGTCCTGGGATCGAGGCCCGTGTCGGGCTCTCTGCTCAGCAGGGAGCCTGCTTCCCCCTCTCTCTCTGCCTGCCTCTCTGCCTCCTTATGATCTCTCTCCCTCTGTGAAATAAATAAATAAATAAATCTTTAAAAAAAAAAAAAGAAAGAAACAAAGAGGGGGATTTGAAAAATAGTTTAATAAATGACACATGCTAGGCATACTACATAGGCTTTTGAAAGAGAAGTACTTTTTTTTATGGAGACAGAAGAATGTCTATACCACATTATTGAATAAAAGACAATCAGAGATCTATTTGAAAGAGGACTTGGGCTGCCTCCATTTTGACCTTAAACTTTCCAGTTGGGTTCTTTCCGGAAGACCTTGAGGGCAGATCGTCCCTAGATGGAACCAAAACTACCCCCCTGAAGCACTAAGGACTGCGCTGAGTGCATAAGATCCCACCCAGGATTGACTCCAGGACACTCATCCTTTTTTTTTTTTTAAGATTTTATTTATTTATTTGACAGAGAGAGAGAGAGATCACAAGTAGGCAGAGAGGTAAGCAGAGGCAGAAGGGGAAGCAGGCTCCCTGCTGAGCAGAGAGCCCAGTGTGGGGCTTGATCCCAGGACCTTGAGATCGTGACCTGAGCCAAAGGCAGAGGCTTTGACCCACTGAGCCACCCAGGCACCCTGATTCCATTATTTAACATTTTAAAGTGAAATTTTAAAAATGGACAGATGCTAAGCAGTTGCCAGGGGTTAGGGACAGCAAGAGGGGCTAGGAGGGAGGTGTGGTTGTGAAAAGCCATATGAGCCATCCCTCTGGCACTGGAACTGTTCAGTATCTTGACTGTGGTGGCAGATACGCAAGTCTATGCATGTGATAAAATTGCACAGAACTAAATACACAAACACACACACACACACACACACAGATGAGTACTAGCAAAACTTGGGGAAATGTGATACAATCGGTGGCTTAATGTTAACACGCTGGTTGAGATACTATACTGCAGTTTTGCAGAGGCTTAACCCACGGAGCCACCCAGGTGCCCCAACACACTGACCCTTTTGACTGTCACCGCCGACCTGCAGGTACCCGCCCACCTTTGCACCATGTTTTCCTTATATACACCTGGAAGTCGGTCCAGTCATTTGGAGATAGGCTTCCAGAGGGTGCATGAACTTCTTCTCTGCTGTTGGTCTCGTTGAAATAAATTCCTTTCTTGCTCAGGGTGCCTGTCTGGCTCAGTTGGAAGAGCATCCAACACTTGATTTTGGGTCATGAGTTTGAGCCCCAGGTCTGGGTATAGAGATTGTAAAAATAAATAAATAAATAAAATGTTTAATTCTTTCCTTGTTCCAACACCACATTTTTCTCTGCCTTGGATATTGTCAGTGGCGACTGGCTGAGCCTGGTCTGTTTGGGACCACTGGAGCCAGGTGCCCTCACACCCCTGTGTGCCAGGCCATATATATGGTGTAATCCTGTTTTTGTAAAAAAAAAAAAAAAAAAGAAAGAAAGAAAGAAAGAAAGAAAGAAAAACATGCACGTCTATTTCTATGTTAAGTGGTTAAGTGAGAAGATTTGGAAAACCGGGAAGCAGAGGTTTCTCCTGAGGTACAGGATGGTAGGGAGAAAAGAAGGATGTTTACTTTTTCACATAATAACTTTGTGTCATCGTGCTGGGTTTTGCTTTTTCCCACAATGGGCATCCACTGCTTTCGCACCCCTGTATCCCCTCCCACAGACTAAAGCCTGAGTTGTCACCAGGGCCTGCGGAGGGAAAGTCACCGTGGAGTAGCTAAGTCAGGCAGAGCTGGTGTGAAAGTCTGGATTGACTCCTGTCACCAGGCTTCCCTTTATCTACACGTTCTTATTAGAAAACAGAAAGAGAGAAAGAGATCTTAACAATGCTCCAAAAGTAAATACGGCATTTGGCTACAGAATCCATGTTTCCGTTTCCCCAAGCTTCTGAATTGTCAGGATTTTATTTTTATTTATTTATTTATTTTAATTATTTTTTTTTGAAGATTTTATTTATCTATTTTAACAGAGAGAGCGCACACAAGCAGGGGGAGCAGCAGGCAGAGGGAGAAGCAGGCTCCCAGCTGAGCAAAGAAACCTTACATGAGACCTGATCCCGGGACCCTGGGATCATGACCTGAGCTGAAGGCAGACAACTTAACCCACTGAGCCACCCAGGCGTCCCATGAATTGTCAATATTTTATTTTATTTTATTTTATTTTTTTTAAAGATTTATTTATTTATTTATTTATTTCACAGAGGGAGAGAGATCACAAGGAGGCAGAGAGGCAGGCAGAGAGAGAGAGGGGGAAGCAGGCTCCCCGCTGAACGGGGAGCCGGATGCGGGCCTCGATCCCAGGACCCTGAGATCATGACCTGAGCCGAAAGCAGAGGCTTTAACCCACTGAGCCACCCAGGCGCCCAATTGTCAATATTTTAGAGAGGTAACTGTGACTATACCTAAGGGTTTCCCTAAAATCATGGACATTAAGGTCTGAGAAATAATAAATGCCGACTGCTTGACTAGACCAAGAAGGAAACTGGGGTGAAAAGGAAAGGTGAGGGCGCCTGGGTGGCTCAGTGGGTTAAAGCCTCTGCTTTCGGCTCAGGTCATGATCTCAGGGTCCTGGGATCGAGGCCCGCATCGGGCTCTCTGCTCAGCAGGGAGCCTGCTTCCCCCTCTCTCTGCCTGCCTCTCTGCCTCCTTGTGATCTCTCTCCCGCTGTGAAATAAATAAATAAAATCTTTAAAAAAAAAAAAAAGAAAAGAAAAGGAAAGGTGACTTGCCCAAGGCTCATTGGCTTCTGGAATGATGTTTTTGGGTTCCTCTTTGTTATTCCTACCAAAGGCCAAACAGATTAAGAAAAAAATAGAGGCCACAAAAGAGTGAAATATACAAGGTTTGTGCTTCACAGAGTGTATTTATTGAGAACTACAGCCCCTGCCACCCGCCTCATCCTTCAGTTAGCAGCTTAGCTCTCTTCTTCAAGAGGCCTCGGGTAGTCCAAGTCTGGGCAAGAGGCCCCTGCTCTGTGTTCCCATGGCGTCTTTTCTTTCCTGGTCATAGCAGCTGTTAGGAACTCAACTCTGACCTCCCCCTAAATTCACGTATTGAAGTCCTAACCCCCAATATATCTCAGAAAGTGACTGTATTTTTAAATAACTTTTTAAAAATTGTATTTATTTATTTTTGAAAGAGATAGAGAGCACGTGCACACAAGCTGGGAGAGGGGCAGAAGGAGAAGCAGGCTCCTCACTGAGCAAGGAGCCCGATGTGGGGCTTGATTCCAGGACCCTGGGATCATGATCTGAGCTGAAGGCAGACCGCTTAACCAACTGAGCCACCCAGGCACCCCGAGTGACTGTATTTAGAGATAGAATCTCTACAGAGGTAATTAATGTTAAATGAGGTCATATGGGTGTGCCTCAGTCCAATGACTGGTATTCTTTTTTTTAATTTAAATTCAATTAATTAACATATAATGTATTATTAGTTTCAGAGGTAGAGGTCAGTGATTCACCAGTTTTATACAATATCCAGTGCTCATTACATCACATGCCCTCCTTAGTGTCCATCACCCAGGTACCCCATTCCCCCCACCCCTCTCCCCTCCAGCAACCCTGTTTGTTTCCTAAGATTAAGAGTCTCTCATGTATTCTTAAAAGCAGAGGGACAGTCACCAGCGATGCACATGGAGAAAAGAGGACATGAGAGCCATCAGGGGACATGAAGGGAAGGTGGCCATCTGCAAGACAGGGAGAAGGGGCCTCAGGAGAAACCAATGTGCTGTCACCCTGACCTTGGACTTCCGGCATCCAGAATTATGAGAAATAAAGGTCTGTGGTTTAAGCCCCTGAGTCTGTGATGTTTTGTTACAGCAGCCTGAGATGACTAATACAGAGACTCTGCTCACAGGAAGCTGTAAGTGCCCTTCTGTAAACTCCAGGAGGGCAAGACAATGTTCCAACACTCTGTCTCCGAATACCTGGCTCCGTGCCTCAGACACAGTTGATTCTCAACAAATATCTGCTGAAAAAATAAATGAGTTGCTGTTAGATATCACGTTCCATTCCTCATCCTTTTTTTTATAGAACAGAATAGGTTCTAGTCCGTATGAATGGTGTCTGGAAATGTCCCTGTACCCCCTATGCTGTTAAAGGGAAGATCCCAAAGGCAAGCAGCCAATTCATGGCGGGATCTGCGCCACGTGCCAGAACCACGCCCCGCTCCCTGATGTAGAGCCCCATGAAGTTCACAGTCATGAAGTTTTTCCATTGTTGTCCTAGTCTGTTCCAGCTGCCATAACAAAATACCCTACACTAGGGGCTTAAATACCAGAAATTTATCTCTCACATTTCTGGAGGCTGGAAGCCTGAGATCAGAGCACCAGCATGGTTGGGTTCTGGTGAGAGCCATCTTCCTGGTTAGCAGGCAGTGTCACTGCTTCCTGGTCAGCAGGCAGGACACTGCTGTGTCCTCACACAGTGGATAGGAAAAGGGCAAACTCCCTGGGTATTTCTTCTCACTGATCCTGGGGCACCTGGATGGCTCAGTGGGTTGAGTGTCTGAACTGTTGGTTTTGGCTCAGGTCATGATCTCAGGGTTGTGAGACTGAGCCACATGTTGGGCTCCATGCTCAGCAGGGAGTCTGCTTGGGATTCTCTTTCCCCCCTCTGCCCCTCCCCCCTGCTCTGGGATGCTCTCCCCCCACCCTGCCTCTCAAGTAAATCAGGGTGGTCTCCCCCTCTCTCAAGTAAATCAATCTTAAAAAAGGGGGGGGGGCACCTGGGTGGCTCAGTGGATTAAAGCCTCTGCCTTCAGCTCAGGTCATGATCTCAGGGTCCTGGGATCGAGTCCCGCATTGGGATCTCTGCTCCGCAGGGAGCCTGCTTCCTCCTCTCTTTCTGCCTGCCTCTCTGCCTACTTGTGATCTTTCTCTGTCAAACAAATAAATAAAATCTTAAAAAAAAAAAAAAAAAGAGCACTGCTCCTATCAGGAGGGCCCCACCTTTATGACCTCATCTAAGCCTCATTACCTCCCAAAGGCCCCATCTTCAAATACCATTACACTGGGGGGTAGGGCTTCAACATATGGATTTGGAAGGAACATTGAAGTTCATAACAATAGTGCTTTCATATTTTGTCACCCTGTTTGCCTTTGATCACAGATCACTTCCCTATACCAATTTATCCCATTTTTGAACAGATGAAAAAAAAAATAATGTCCAGAGAGATTACATGGTTTGGGCTGAGGTTTAGGCTCAGGTTGTGATCTCAAGGTCCTGGGATGGAGCCCTGTGTTGGGCTCTGCACTCAGCACCATCTGCTGGAGATTGTCTCCCTCACCTTTGCTCTCTGCTCCTCTCCCTGCTGGTGCACTCTATAAAATAAGTACAATCTTTTTAAAATAATAATAAAGCAATTAAAAGTATACAGGTTGAATGGTGTTTTTCTTTCCTAGGGCTGCCATCACAAAGTGCCACCAACTGCATAGCTTAGAACATCAGAAATTTATTATCTCAGAATTTTGGAGTCAAGAGGACCAAGATCAAGGTGTTTGTTGGCCAGGCTGGTTCTTTCTGAGGGCTGTGAATGAGCATCTGTTCCAGGCCTCTCTCTCAGTTTCTGGTAGCTTCAGCTGTTCCTTGGCTTGTAGATGGCCTTCTCCCTATATCTTTGCATAGTCTTCACTCTGTACATGCCTGTCTCTGTGTCCAAATTTCTCCTTTTTATTTTATTTTAGTTTAGTTTATGAGAGATTTATTTGAGAGAGCATGGACATGCATAGGGTGGGGGAAGGCCAGAGGGAGAGAATCTTCAAGCAGATTCCCAATGAGCACAGAGCTTGATACAGGGCTAGAACCAATGACGCATGAGATCATGACCTGAGCCACAACCAAGAGTCAGACACTCAACTGACTGAGCCACCCAGGTGCCCCCAAAGTTCTCCTTTTTATAAGGATGCCAGTCATATTGGATTGGAGCCAACCTAATGACCTCACCTCAACTTGATCATCTGCCAAGACCCTATTTCCAAATAATGTCCCATTCACAGATACTGAGGGTAAGGATTTCAGTATCTTTTGGGGGATGCACTTCAACTCATGGGGAAAAGAGTAGCCTGCTCACCTGGACTCCATCCTAGCCTCCCAGAAGCCCGGGGTCCCAGAGTGAATGTTCTGCTGGCAATGTGACTTCCTCTGCTACCAGCACAAATCTAAGGATTCTTGAAAAACCTGTCATTGCAGGAAACTGCCTTCCCTTTTATTTCTAAAGAATGTGCCTAATTTAATTTTGTTGCTCCTTGGAGACTTGGCCATTGCGTTCATAGTTCCATCCCTCAACCCGATTATTGTCCTGAAAATAGTGAGTGGTAATAAATGGTGTTGGGCTTGCTAGCTGTTGAGTGCCGGCCTTTTAAATTCAGACAGACCTGGATTTGAATCCTGACTCCAGCGTGCACTAAGTGTGAGCTTCTGGAAGCTTGCTCACACTTTGAGCTTCCATTTCCGTATTCACAGCACGGGGCAACCCCACCCTACAGGGTGGTTATAAACAAGGCAGTTAGGTGTAGCACTGCTAGGGGCTGGCGGAAGGTTAGTTCAATAAAGGAGAGCTGTTATTTTTATTGGTCATAAACAAGGGGAGCAAAGTGTTGAGATAACTAACCCAGGCACGTAACAGTTGGGGTTTTGAAAAATACATTTCTGGTAGCAGCAAAAATGCAAAGGTTCATATGCCCAGCCTGAATGCTATCTGGAAGACACCCATAGAACCCCATTTTATTTTATTTTTAAGATTTTATTTATTTATTTGTTAGAGAGAGAGAAGAGAGAGCACAAGCAGGCTGAGTGGCAGGCAGAGGCAGAGGGAGAAGCAGGCCCCCCGCTGAGCAAGGAGCCCGATGCGGGACTCGATCCTAGGACCCTGGGATCGTGACCCGAGCCGAAGGCAGCTGCTTAACCAACTGAGCCACCCAGGCGTCCCAATTTTTATTATTTTTAAAAGATTTTATTTACTTATTTGTCACACAGAGAGAGAGAGAGAGAGAGCACAAGCAGGGGGAGCAGAAGGCAGAGGGAGGGGGAGAAGCAGGCTTGCTACTGAGTAAGGAGTCCCATGTGGGGCTCGATCCCAGTACCCGGGGATCATGACCTGAGCCGAAGGCAGATGCTTAACACTGAACCACTCAGGTGCCCTGCCCTAAAACACCATTTTATTTTTTTTTTTTTATTTTTTTATTTTTTTAAAGATTTTATTTATTTATTTCACAGCGGGAGAGAGATCACAAGGAGGCAGAGAGGCAGGCAGAGAGAGAGAGGGGGAAGCAGGCTCCCTGAGGAGCAGAGAGCCCGACGCGGGCCTCTGATCCCAGGACCCTGAGATCATGACCTGGGCCGAAAGCAGAGGCTTTAACCCACTGAGCCACCCAGGCGCCCTAAAACACCATTTTAAATCAAAACTCCATGAAGAAAGGAGTGATAACCACCATATAATTCTGAAACAGGCGATGGTCCCCAAACCACAATTCTAATGTTCATTATCTTTCCCCCACCCACAAGGAAAAGAACAACGTGTCCTCCTGCCTTTCTCCAGGACAGGCTCTGGTAGCCTCTGTGCACATTGGTGCCACTAGAGCCCTGAGCTAAATAACCAATCCAGTGAGATGATACAGGTATTGCATGCAGATCTGAGTCCATGCATTTGTGTGTATGAAACAACTATGTTTATACTTCACTTTCTATTTTAAGCCCCATCGTGTTGGAGTCTTCCCCACTCTCAGTGGGCTTCCGAGGGCCTCTGTCCTCCAGGCACTTGCCCACATCGGTTCTAGCTAAAGCATCCATCATTCTGCTCACGGTGCCCTGCAGGCAGCGGCTCTGCCAAGCCTGACCGGGGACACGGTCATCTCTTTGCAAGGCTGCCTAGAACAGGGACACTTGATGCAAATGCCTACAGGAAGCAGCAAGGAGAATTCATGGGGGAAGCCAGTAGATTGCCTATTCAACACATAAGAACATCACTCTACAAGAAAACGCACTAGCTCCCTTGGTGCCTTCAATGTGAGCCATCTTTAGTCTATCTTTTGCTTCTCCATTTAGGGAAAAAAAATCCTGGGTAAAGAGGAGCATCCTCTATTGTCTGGAAAACAGCAGTGCAAGGGTTAGGATGAGTCACCCTGGGTGTCAGTGGAGGGATAAGGCAGGGAGTGGTGGGGACTCTGGCAAACTACAGGGTTCATTCCTTATCGAAGGCAGGCAGCCATTTGGTGCCATTATAGACCGAATCCAGTACGGTCAACTCCTCCAATTACTTTAGAGAAACCCAAACCCACAATTTTATATGAAATTGCCCAGATTTTTTAATATGAGTGACTGAAATTCGCATGGCCAAACAAAGTCAGGTCTGGTCCACAGGCCTCTAGTTTGTGGCCATGGCTCACACCGCGTCTTCTCGAAGGGCAGGCCTGCCTCCCGGCCAGCTTGCTGGAAAGCTCCCAGCTCCAGTGCCAGTCCTGCTCCTCCCCACTGCCGTGTCCGGGATCCTCCTGCTTTTGCTTATGGCTCAAATCATCTCCTTGCTGGGGCTTATGCTTTTAGAAACAAAAGCTTGAGGGTGATTTCTGCTTTCCATTCCATCTCATCCCTTTACCAAGACAATAAGCCCGGCTGGGAATTTCTGCTTGGAGGCGGGGAAGAGAAAGGGGGAAATAACAGAAGAATAAAAATATAGATTAATACCTCAAAAATATCATCTGGCTGAATATATGTGAGTTGACGTTATCTATAAAGCAGTTTCAGAATTTCTCTGTGGCTTCTAAGGAAGCACTAGGACAATCTTTTAGGAAGGAAATCCCAATTCAGCTAACTAATCAAATTCCAGTTTTTGCAGTAAAATGTAAGTATCTAACACAGGGTCTTCTTAATAATTTATTATAATGTAACATTTACTTTTATCAGTATAGTACCTTGTTTTCCTGATTCTGCCAGGGGCAATTTCTGGATTCAATAATAAGGTTTTTGAAAAATATGTAATATCTTGAAGGTTTATCCATTGAGTTAATAGTAAACACATGATACTAGTTATTACCCAGCCATCATTGGTTTAAAGGACTAACATTACTACTGAGCCATTACTGGTTTAAAAGACTAAAGCAATACAACCCTTATGCTCTGGGAAGATGATAAATTTGGGAGCAGAAAGTTCAGACTCAAATCACCTTTGTTTCATCATTTTCTTTGGTGGGAGAGAGATGCTGGTCTCACTGCAATACTGATTTGAGTGGTCAGGAGTGGGGCAAGAATATTAGAAATACACCAAATGAAAATCCTTCAAATAAACAACCTTATTACCCTCCTGACCTATATAATCAGCACGGAGCAAAGAGGAATAATTGCCCTTTTGGAACTCGCATGTGTGAATTTGAGGGAAAAGGGACCAGAGGAATCTATATTACCTGCTTCCCTCGGAATCTCTTACATTAGAAATTAGAGAGGTTTGAGGTTACTTTTCTTCAGTAAAATTAAAAACAGTGTTTTAAAAGGAAAGTATTAGCATCAGTAGAAATATATGACCTATGTACAGGGCAAGGGAGAAACTCATAACCAGTTTGGGGACAGATAAGGCACTTATGTTGTGCTTCTCGAAGACTCACATATTTGGTATTTCCTGAATCCTCTTTCTGGAGATACTGAAGTTTTTGAATGGTATCTATAACAAAATATGTTACATCCAAGTTGCTAGCCAATGATTTAATAGCATTTAAATGTTAAAAAATGAGACACACAAAAGGCACAGCTTCTATTCCCATGCAAACTCTTTGTGAGACACTTGTTGCAATCCCGGCTTTTAGTAAGTAGACTTTGTACTTAGGGAAACTGCATTTATTCAGCCTTGACATTGGGCAAGTAAGTAAATTATTTCAGTGCCAAAGGGATCTCTAGTCTAGGCTGGAGTAAGTGAATGTGTTTTCCCAATGGCTACATTCCCAGAGAATTTTTGCAGGGACAGAATTTGGCTGATATCAATTGTAGAGAGGGGTGGGGGAGGCCATTTAGTCCCTAAATTAGGGTTGTGCACTCATGCAGTTGGCAGGAGAGGGTGAGAACTCTCTGGAAGACAGCCTGACTGGTTTTAATGTGACAAAAGCTCTCAAAATTAAACAAATATTTATTGAACACCTACGACTGCAAAGCTTTGAGCCCTTTCGGGAATTAAAAAATGGATAAGTCAAGTCCCTGCCCTCACACAGATTTCAGTCTACCCAACGAATCAACTGTGAACTGGAATATATTCCTGAGAACTGGAATATAAAGCAGAAGACGGCATCAGAGGGAGCCCCAGCGTAGGGGTGAGTGAGGAGCTGGCTCAGGAAGGTTGCATGAAGGACAGGGCTGTCCTGAGAGGATGCAGGAAGTCTGAGTGGGATTCTGACCCACAAAAGCCGGGTGAAGGGCATTCTGAGCAGAGAAAAACCCTGGGCAGCAGCTGAGCAGGAAGCTGCAGGCCATATTTGGAAAACTAAAAATAGCCCTTTTGAGTCAAAACCAGAGAGCCAGTGAAGTTAGAGGCCAGGGCAAAGTAACAGGTAAAGTCAGAACAATAGGTAGTGGGCAGAGGAAGGTGTGTACTGCAAATCTTCCAAAGCTCAACACTCAGCTTGGTGCTTGACAGTTTCACTGAAGATAGATTGACCTCTTGTAGCCATAGGCCAAGAAGAGGCTGATCTCAAACAGCTAGTTAGCTCTGCTGCTCTGAGCAGGGCCAGTCTCTCAGACTGCGTATCTCTGACTGGGTTTTAGTGACCCAGCCATAAGTCACGAGTGGAGCAACGCCAGAAAGAGGGATGGGGACAGAAATAGAAATGTAACCAGTAACTGACCACTCTAACCTTTCCAGGTTTGCCCCTCCATGCAAAATGCTGAGAATCCCAGCTTGGATTCGCTTAGGAGGGTTTAGGAGGCATGCCTATAATACTGGAATAGGGCCACATGTTTATATAAGGAAGAAAAGGCTGACTCCCCCCTCCCCAAACCAAGAAATCTAACAAAGTAATAACCACAGAAGTTCTGAGCCTGTTGGGTAACAAGAGATCATCCACAAAGGCAACTATAAATTTATGTTTTCATAGCATTCATATAATAGGGTTAATATTCTCCAGATGAAAATTTGCCCCTTTGCATGTCTTCCTTTTATTTTCCTGCTTGAATTTCAATTAGTCTCAACCTAATAAAGCCTTTTTATAGCCAACCAGAAACACTTACAGTAATCAAAGGCTTTAAAATAAAAAAATATAGTGCTACTATGTTGTGGACATTCAGGGGATCCTTCATAAGCACAGTAAAACCCCATAATAAGGCACTCATCAAAAATATAATTTTAGATATAATGCAGAATTGGCAACTGGCCCCCATTCTGGGCATAGCCCCTGTTTGAGAACAGGGGTGGGGGTTAAAGTTCTATCCTAGGGGTGGGGATAGGGATCTTGGCATGGAGACCAAGGTCATGAAGGTGAAGGAAAGGGATGTAATGAACTTGTTTCAGAAAAAGAGAAAAGTGAAGAGTGAGTCTCTGGTTTTCAGTATTCTCCAAGGCAAATCTCTGAATCTGGCCAACTAACTGGGACATTTCTGGAATCACTGATGCTATCCTGCTGCCTCTGGACTCAGAATTGTCCCCAACAATATTTAAATTGGAGCCAACCATCACCACCAGGTGGCACCAAATCACAGCTTTGTCTGGCCAAATTTAGACATGGCAGCTGGACTCCCAGAATTCCTCACCAGCTAGCTCCATAGTGGTCATTTTGTTGTTAACCTTACAAAAAACCTGTGACCTTACATTTCACGTTACTGAATTCATTGGCTATCACTTATCCAATTACAATAGGGTCTTACTGAATTAATTTATGATAACCAAAAATCAAGGCAAGTACTGTCTTAGTAGACTACAGGAAAAGGAGACTAAATTAGACACTGTGCCGATTGTTTTGTACACGTTAGCTGATTTAGCCACTCCAGCAACCTATGCAGTATAGATTGAATAAGATGAAACTACCAGTTCTATAAGCCAAAAATTGTCAACTATGGACATCTTCACATCGTTTAATCTGATAGTTATTATTAAACTATTCCTTGGGTGCTGGGTTCTATATACACCTCATAGCTTTAGCTTATTAACTGAATTATTAAAAATTTCAATATATTTATTTTAAGTGCTTGATCTATCAATTTCAGAAAGATGTGGCTAAAATCATTTTTTTTTAAGATTTTATTTATTTATTTGACACAGAGAGAGAGATTACAAGTAGGCAGAGAGGCAGGCAGAGAGACAGGGAGAGGAGGAAGCAGGCTCCCTGCTGAGCAGAGAGCCCGATGCGGGCCTCGATCCCAGGATGCTGAGATCATGACCTGAGCCGAAAGCAGAGGCTTTAACCCACTGAGCCACCCAGGTGCCCATAAAATCTTTTAACTATAACTTGATTTATTCATTTCTCCCAGAAAAATTTTTAAGTTGTTTCTTTGTATATTTTGGTGTTGTATTGTTAGGTGCATACATGTTTTTGATGGTTATAGCTTCTTGCTCTATTCCTTTAATCAGCATATAATGTCCTCTTTGTGCCTTCTATTTTTTTTTGCCCTATATTCTATATTGTCAGCTATTAAGATTCTTCCCTCATTTATTTTTAAACTTTTTGTCTTTTAAGTTTCTCTTTTAGACAACTTATTATTGGATCTTACTTTTTAACCCAATCAGAGTGGTTTTTTTGTTTTTTGTTTTTTGTTTTTTTAAGATTTATTCATTTGAGAGATAAGGACAAAGAAAGAGCATGTAAGCACAAGCTGGGCAGCAGGGGATAGGGACAGACAGAAGGGCAGAGAGAGAGGGATAAAGAATCCCCAAGCAGACTCCCTGCTGAATGCAGAGCTTGACATGGGGCTTGATCTTAGGAACCTGAGATCACAACCTGAGTGGAAATCAAGAGCTGGAGGCCTAACTGACTGAGACACCCAGGCACTCTCTGAGTCTGTTTTTTTAATTAGTCAATTTAATTTTTTTAAAAAAATTAATTCTAGGGCGTCTGGGTGGCTCAGTGGGTTAAAGCCTCTGCCTTCGGCTCAGGTCATGATCTCATCAGGGTCCTGGGATCAAGTCCCACATTGGGCTCTCTGCTCAGGAGGGAGCCTTCTTCCCGCTCTCTCTGCCTGCCTCTCTGCCTACTTGTGATCTCTCTCTCTGTCAAATAAATAAATAAAATCTTTTAAAAAAATTAATTCTAGTGTAGTTAACATACAGTGTTTGGTCAATTTAATTAGTGTATATCTATTATAATTCATTCCAATATAAGTACTTATTTCTGCCATTTTATCCTAAATTTTCCTTTACTACACATCTTATACTTCTTTCCCCCTTTCTGTATTTTTTTTTTAGATGGGGGGGAGAGGCAGAGGGAGGGGGAGAGAGAGAAAATTTTAAGCAGGCTCCACGCCCAGCACAGAGTCCAACATGGGGCTTGATCTCACAACCCTGAGATCATGACCTTCGCCAAAATCAAGAGTCAGGTGCTTAACTGACTGAGCCACCCAGGCATCCCCTTCTGTATTTTTTTAAATCAAGGTATAAATACTTCAATATTAGTAGTTTCAGGTGTATAACATATGATTAGATTTTTTTTTTTTAAGATTTTATTTATTTATTTATTTGACACAGAGAGAGAGATTACAAGTAGGCAGAGAGGCAGGCAGACAGGGAGAGGAGGAAGCAGGCTCCCTGCTGAGCAGAGAGCCCGATGTGGGCCTCGATCCCAGGATGCTGAGATCATGACCTGAGCCGAAAGCAGCGGCTTTAACCCACTGAGCCACCCAGGCGTCCCGATTAGATTTTTTTTAAGATTTTATTTATTTATTTGACAGAGAGAGACACAGCAAGAGAGGGAACACAAGCAGGGGGAGTGGGAGAGGGAGAAGCAGGATTCCTGCAGAGCAGGGAGCCCAATACAGGGCTTGATCCCAGGACCCTGGGATCATGACCTGAGCTGAAGGCAGATGCCTAATGACTGAGCCACCCAGGTGTCCCATGGTTAGATTTTTAAAAAGATTTTAAGTAATCTCTACATCCAACATGGGGCTTGAACTGACAACTCTGAGGCCAAGAGTCGCATGCTTTTCCAATTGAGACTGCTAGATGCCCCATGATTAGATATTTGTATATACAGTTGATCCTTGAACAATGTTGGAGTTAGGGGCACTACCCACCACAGTTGAAAATCCATGTATAACTTTTGAATCCCCCAAAACTTAACTATTAATAGCCTACTGTATATTGGAAGCCTTACTGAGAACATAAACAATTGATTAACACATATTTTATATGTGTTATATACTGTATTCTTACAATAAAGTAAGCTAAAGAAAATCACAATGAAAATACATTATCAGTACTGTATTTTCAGGAAAAAAATCTGCATATAAGTTAACCCACACAGTTCAAAGCTACGTTATTCAAGAGACAACTGTATTACGAGACAATCACCACAGTAAGTTAACATCCATTACCACACAGAGCTACAAAGTTTTTTTTTTCTTGTGATGAAAACATCTAAGATTTATCTTCCAGCAATTTCCAAATATGCAATACAATATTATTCACCATAGGTACTATGCTGTACATTACTTCCCCATATTTGTTTTATAACTGGAGGTTTGTACATTTGAGCCTCTTCATCCATCTTCCACCTCCCCCTCACTTACACTCCCCCATCCCCCATGCCCCCAAATCCCCATTCCGGGCAACCACCAATCTATTTTCTGTATCCAAGAATTTAGGATTTTGTTTTTTGTTTTGTTGTTGTTAAGATTCTACACATACGGGAGGTCATGCAGTATTTGTTTTTCTCCATAGATTTTTTATTTTTCTGGCTTTAATGTTGAGCATTTCAATCTGCCCAGAATCTGTCTTATTTCAAACCTCATGTTCTCTTTGTTGCGCCACAGCAAGAATTAGAATATCAATGGAACCTTAGAAATGTGGCATCTACCCCCACTAGATCCCAAGCTGGAATGTATGTGAGAATTGCTTGGAAGCTTTTGAGAAATGTGATCCCTGCCCCTCACCTTCAGAGGTTCCAGGCATCCAGGGGAAAGCCCTGATACTAACACAAGGCCCTGATTTTGATGCAGGTGGTTCACACAATACATTGTGGTAATATTACCATTGAGCCCCATAACTTCTCATATGATAAGCTTTATGCTTGTCTTTGAACTTTAAATCTTGCTTTTTAAAGATACAGCCCTTGGGGCACCTGGGTGGCTCAGTCAGTTAAGCGTCTGCCTTCTGCTCAGGTCATGATCCCAGGGTCCTGGGATTGAGCCCGCATGAGGCTCCTTAATCAGTAGGGAGCCTGCTTCACCCTCTCCCTCTGCTTGCTGCTCCCCCTGCTTGTTCTCTGTCAAATAAATAAATAAAATATTTAAAAAACAAAATAGAGATACACCCCTGGGGGGCGGGGAAGATACACCCCTGGGGAAAAAAAATAGAGATACACGCCCGGGTAGGTTCTCAACATCTCTATATCTAGACTCCTTCCACCTCATATTGTCCTATATGCCTAATAAAGTCTCCAGACCTACTTTCTGGTGGGTTTTATTTTTTTAAGTTTTTATTTAAATTCCAGTATAATTAACACACAGTATAATATCAGTTTCAGGTTAAAATATAGTGATTCAACACTTCCATAAACCACCCTGTGCTCATCACAAGTGCACTCCTTAATCCCCATTACCTATTTAACCCATCCCCCACTCATGGTAACCATGTTTGTTCTCTATAATTAAGAGTCTGTTTCTTGGGGGGCCTGGGTGGCTCAGCCGGCTAAATGTTTCCTTTTGGCTCTGGTGATGGTCCTGGGGTCCTGGGATTGAGCCCAATATCGGGCTCCCTACTTAGTGGGGAGTCTCTTTCTCTCTCACCCTCTTCCTCTGTCCCCTACCCCCAACTCATGTTCTCTCTGGAGTGTGCTCTCTCTCAAATAAATAAAATCTTTTTTAAAAAAAAGCCTAAGGGTGCCTGGGTGGCTCAGTCATTAAGCATCTGCCTTTGGCTCAGGTCATGATCCCAGGGCTCTGGGATCAAACCCTGCATGGGGCTCCTTGCTCTGTGGGAGGCCTGCTTCTCCATCTCCCACTCCCCCTGCTTGTGTTCCCTCTCTCACTATGTCTCTCTGTCAAACAAATAAAAATCTTAAAAAAAAAAAATCTATTTATTTTTCTCTCTCATTTTTTCTCTTTGCTCATTTGTTTCTTAAAATCCATGTATCAGGGTGCCTAGGTGGCTCAGTGGGTTAAAGCCTCTGCTTTCGGCTCAGGTCATGATCTCAGCGTCCTGGGATCGAGGCCCGCATCGGGCTCTCTGCTCAGCAGGGAGCCTGCTTCCTCCTCTCCCTGTCTCTCTGTCTGCCTCTCTGCCTACTTGTAATCTCTCTCTCTGTGTCAAATAAATAAATAAAATCTTCAAAAAATAATCCATGTATCAATGAAATCATACAGTATTTGTCTTTGACTTATTTTGCTTAGCATAATATTCTCTAGCTGCATCCATGTCATTGCAAATGGCAAGATTTTGTTCTTTCTCATGACTGACTAATATTCCATTGTATATATACACTACATCTTCTTTATCCATTATCAGTTGATGGACACTTGGGTTGTTTCCATAATATGGCTATTGTAGATAATGCTGCTATAAATTATAAATTATAAATTCCCTTTGAATTAGCATTTTTGTTTTCTCTGGGTAAACACTTAGTAGTGCAATTGCTGGATTGTAGGGTAGTTCTATTTTTAAATTTTTGTGGAAACTCTACACTGTTTTCCAGAGTGGCTGCACCAGTTTGCATTCCCACCAACAGTGCAAGAGAGTTCCCCTTTCTCTGCATCCTTGCCAACATCTGTTGTTTCTTGTGTTGTTGATTTTAACTACTCTGACAGCTGTGAGGTGGTATCTCATTGTAGTTTTGATTTATATTTCCCTGATCTTAAGTGCTGTTTAACATCTTTTCACGTGTATGTTGGCCATTTGTATGTCTTGACTACACCTACTTTCATAATCCATATTCTGTTAATTAGACTTTGCAATCTACTGCTCCTTTACTCTCTATTTGACTTGCTTGTGTCATTATAAAAACATATTTCCTTTACTGACTGACCATTTACTGACAGTCAACTTCTGTAATGGGTACAGTGATAGGGTATTTGGGCACTCAGCCATTTTACTACTAAGCATGACTGTCTTCATTTCTTTAAGAAACCAAGAAGAAACTTGGGGCATTTGCCTGATACCACATCCAATGGAGAAGCCAGTATTTGAACCCAGATCTGTGTATTCTATTTGTTATATCCCACTGCCTTCAAAGAGAATCTGATCCTAAGATGTCCACATTATAGTTGGGAAGAAACAAGTAATCTCACTCTCTGGTTGTCTTTGTAGCAAAGACAGTGTTTTACACATAGTAATACTTAATGAACATCAGTGAAAGAAAGCATAAATTTATCCTGGTTTCTTCGTTCTCTAGTGGTGATTTCCAAGTCAGGGGAATCACAATCTGGAAAAACAAAAAAGCAGCAAAGAGGACTATTTGGCAAAACAAATTTGGAGACATAACAGAAGTTAGAGCCTAAGTCCCAGGTGAGTTTCTCTTTTTTTTTTTTTTTAAAGATTTTATTTATTCATTTGACACAGAGAGAGATTACAAGTAGGCAGAGAGGCAGGCAGAGAGAGAGGAGAGAGGAGGAAGCAGGCTCCCCGCTGAGCAGAGAGCCCGATGTGGGCCTCGATTGCAAGACCCTGGGATCATGACCTGAGCTGAAGGCAGTGGCTTTAACCCACTGAGCCACCCAGGCGCCCCACGGTGAGTTTCTTGGTCTGAACAGCTCCTGTTGCAGGTCATCAAAGTGACAGGTCCCGTTATGTGAAAATGTCCATTACAAGCTAGGGGTACTTTCATTCTGCACTCTTTAATTTTCATTTTTCTGATTAATACAATGTAACTTTTAAGCAATACAAAAATGTAAAAACGTAATATTAGACCATTTTCTACTTCCTGTACTCAGTTTTATAATGCTGATGTTAAACATAATAGAGCAAGCAACTATATGTAATTGTAGAAATTACTGCTAGGAATTTGCATATGAAATACACACCTTTTACTGCCTCTAGTTGGCATTGTTAACTAGGTTATAAATAGTACAGCTGACACACTGCAAACAGAAAGCGCTTTTTGATGGGCACATGCTATGAATGGAAGAAGTGTTCAAACACAATGTTTAAGTTGGAAAGCTTTCATTAGAACTAGCCAAGGGGGAAAATGGTTTATTTCCTAATCATAGCCTTGCTGAAGAATCCAATCATATAGAAAGATTTGTGGTAAAGCTTCCTAAAAACAGATATTTATGCTGCTATTTGGGTAAACAAGTGATACATCCAGTCTATAAACATATTTTAATAGTGTTGATGGACACTTTTAAGAAATTGGGTTGGTCCCTTTGGATTAAATAATCTCTTAGTGTGTATGTATGGAGGGGCAGAGGAAATAATAGGACTAAGATACAAGATTGGAGAGTGCATTTATACCAGTCTTGAAGATAAAGCTCACAATAGGGCATTTAGCTGAAATCATCTACTAGAACTTGAAATTCTAAAAACTATTTGAAAAACTCTTAACTATTGAGGCAGAACAAAAAGATGTCATTCATTTTGACTGACCATAAAAACTAAATTAATAGGGCAGTATTTTTGCTGATGTTTTATATTGCTTAAGGGCAAAAATTCAACAGCTACTATGAGGGCTATTTCCATCATTACAAGGTGTAGGCACGAAGACTGGTGATGGCTTTTGTAAATGACAAATCTAACTTTTGCAGACACTATATTTTTATGAACTGTAATAATTTGGTTTTCAAAAGTTTTGTTTTGTTATGATTGTAAAGCAAATATGACACAGAATTTTGATGTTGAACTCCTCATCCAGATGACAGGAAAGGTGAGGGGGCTAGGGACAAAATTTTCTTCCTACACATTTGTTTTTAGGCATCTATATTTGCTTTAGTGCCTTGATACCATGGTGATAGCTTAGCAACAGCTAGATACAAATTAAAGTAATGTGTCATGCCAGCTTCCGATCATAAAAAGTTGGTAGGTAGGGTACTGGGAAGAAAAATGTAAATGTTTAGTTGTTTAATAGTTTAGTCAAAAAGAGATGTGATCTCTCTACTACCCGCTCTCATCTATCTCTTCATTATATATTTAAAGAGATGAGAATCTTAAAAAAAATAAAAAAAAACCCATACAAATCCCAGTGTTATAACTGATAAGGCAAAATTTAAACCTTCTTTTTTTTTTTTAATAGAGGGGTCACAGTTTCTCTTTCTCTCTCTTCTTAAATTTTATTTATTTTTAAAAATACTTTATTTATTTACTTGAGAGAGAGAGTGAGAGAGCATGAGCACAGAGGGAGAAGGAGAGGCAGGCTCCCTGCTGACCAGGGAGCCCAACGTGGGGCTAGATCCCAGGGATCATGACCTGAGCCGAAGGCAGCCGTTTAACCAACTGAGCCACCCAGGCGCCCTACAAAGACATTTCAAAAGGATTTTTTCATACTAACAGACATCCAATTTCTTTCTGTTGATGGCTATTAGGAAGACAAAGTTACATAAAATATAAATACCTTGGGGCCAGAAGACTTGGATGACCTGACAGGTACTGCCATTTTTATTTTTTATCTTTATTTTTATTTTTTATTTATTTTTTAAAAGATTTTATTTATTTACTTGATAGAGAGAGAGAGAGATCACAAGTAGGCAGAGAGGCAGGCAGAGAGAGAGGAGGAAGCAGGCTCCCCACTGAGCAGAGAGCCCGATGCGGGGCTTGATCCCAGGACTCTGAGATCATGACCTGAGCCGAAGGCAGAGGCTTTAGCCCACTGAGCCACCCAGGCGCCCCTAATTTTTATTTTTTAAAAAATATTTTATTTATTTGAGCGAGAGCAAAAGCGGGGTAAGGAGCAGAGGGAGAAGCAGACTCAAGTGGGGTGAGGGGCAGAGAAAGAGGGAGAAGCAGACTGTCAGCTGAACAGGGAGCCGGATGCGGGGCTTGATCCCAGGACCCTGGGATCATGACATGAGCAGAAGGCAGACGCTTAATGAATGAGCCACCCAGGTGCCCTGATACTGCCTTTTTTTTTTTTTTTTAAGATTTTATTTATTTATTTGACAGAAAGAGAGATCACAAGTAGGCAGAGAGGCAGGCAGAGAGAGAGGGAAGCAGGCTCTCTGCTGAGCAGAGAGCCCAATGCAGGGCTCAAACCCAGGACCCTGAGATCATGACCTGAGCCGAAGGCAGAGGCTTAACCCACTGAGCCACCCAGGTGCCCCGATACTGCCATTTTTAAAGACATCATATCACATCATGCCTTTCGTTGTCTTTATCCTGACAGTTTATATGTAAAGCAGAGAAAATAAAATCATCTGAAAGAAAGAACGTAACACTTGGAAAGCCAAGAATATATAAAATCACTCTGATTTTTAGAGCTATTGATTCTATTTCAAATACTCCCAAGTGGTAAAATATGAAACAAATAGTTACTAGCTAGTTGAATGGAGATGGCAGATAGACTTCAACTTGTGCGCTGGTTCTGATATTTTAATAGTTGCCTCCTGGTGTGCCGTGTTAAGGATTCTGAGGTTCTGTAGGGAAAAGGGCTGTGAATAATGGGTGAATACCTATCAGGGTGGGAGACAGACTAGAGGGTAAAAGACTCGCTAAGTGGAATATGGGGTATGGAAGGGAAGGATGGTGAGCCCAGAATACCCAATACAAACTCTACATTTATTTTAAGTCTTACATTTTATTTAATTTATTTATGTATTTAAAGGAAGCTCTAGGGGTGCCTGGGTGGCTCAGTCATTAAGTGTCTGCCTTTGGCTCAGGGATCAAGCCCTGTATTGGGCTCCCTGCTCAGTGGGGAGTCTGCTTCTCCCTCTCCCTCTGCTCCTCCCGCTGCTTGCGCTCTCTCTCACGCTCTCTGTCAATTAAATAAATAAATAAAATCTTTTAAAAAATAAATAAAGTAACCTCTATGCCCAACTTGGGGCTGGAACTCCCAATCCTGAGATCAAGAGCCTATGTTGAGCTAGCCAGGTGCCCCTTAAGTCTTACATTTTATATTAAAATAAATGCAAAGCTTACATTTAATTCCATAATATATATATTTTATATGCCATAAAACTTAAAAAAAATCATTTGTAGTTAAATTACCTAACTTTAATTTTGTGGGGGAAAAATATGTTTTCAGATAATGTGCATCTTCGTTTTGTGGCTTCCCACAGCACCTGCAGGCTGCTGAGTATCCTTGGGAGTCTCTGCTCCCCATTCAGTGAAGCCCACACCTAGAAAATTGAGAGAAATGAGAAGGTTTAAATTTGTGCATGAATAACGTAAGATTCAGAGAAGGTAAGTAATCTGCTTGTCAATGGCAGAGCTGGGATCTGAAGACTCTGAAGGCCAATTTCTTAACAAAGATTCTCTCTCTCTTCCTCCAAAGATAACTACCGGGATTCCCTGGGATTCACAGTTTGGTACTAAATTACTGACCTGGGGGAAAAAAAGACTTTGGAGGCCATAGAAGATCATATGGTAACTAGTAAGTTGGCAATTTCACTATTGCTTTAAAAAAGAAAAGCATGGTTTCTGTTTGGGGTCATGGAAAAGTTGTGGAAGTAGATAGTGGTAATGGTTGCATAACAGGGGCGCCTGGGTGGCTCAGTGGGTTAAAGCCTCTGCCTTTGGCTCAGGTCATGATCTCAGGGTCCTGGGTGTGAATATAATTAATATCACTTAATTGTATACTTAGCCTGCTTCCTCCTCTCTGTCTGCCTCTCTGCCTACTTGTAATCTCTCTCTGTCAAATAAATAAATAAAATCTTTTAAAAAAATGGTTGCATAACAGTGTGAATATAATTAATATCACTTAATTGTATACTTAAAATGACTAGAATGGTACATGTTATGCTTAATATATATTATATAACCACAATTAAAAACAAGGAAAAGAAAATCATGACTCATGGATTAGAAGACTAATAATGCTATGATGGCAATTATCCAAAATTATATCTATACATTCAATACAATCCCTGTCAAAATCCCACCAGGCTCTTTTGTAGAAATTGACAAACTACTCCTAAAACTTTTTAATGGAAATTCCAGAGTGACCAAAACAACTTTGAAAAAGAATTACAGGGCGCCTGGGTGGCTCAGTGGGTTAAAGCCTCTGCTTTCGGCTCAGGTCATGATCTCAGCGTAATTCCAGAGTGACCAAAACAACTTTGAAAAAGAATTACAGGGCGCCTGGGTGGCTCAGTGGGTTAAAGCCTCTGCCTCTCTGCCTACTTGTAATCTTTCTCTCTGTGTCAAATAAATAAATAAAATCTTTAAAAAAAAAAAAAAAGAATTACAAGTATAAAGAGGGAAATCTGAATAAGACTGATGGTCTATAACAATGTCATTATCTTAGTGGTGGTACTGTATCACAGTTTTAGAAGATGTTACCACTGGGGGAAACTACAAAGGGAACATGGAATCTCTCTGTGTTATTTCTTATAACTACTTGTGAGTCTACAATTATTTTAAAATAAGAAGTTCAATGAGGGGCACCTCAGTCTGTTAGGCAGCTGACTCCTGATTTTGGCTCAGGTCATGATCTCAGGGTCATGAGATCAATCTCTTGTGGGGCTCCCCGCTCAGTGGGGAGTCTGCTTCTCTCTCTCCCTCTGCCTCTCCCCTGCCTGTGCTTTCTCTGTCTCTTTCAAATGAATAAATAAAATCTTAAAAAAAAAGTTTAACTAAAAAATAAGTTGGAGGACTTACACTTCCCAATTTTATTTTATTTTTGAAAAAGATTTATTAATTTATTTGACAAAAAGAAAGCAAGCACAAATGGGAGGTTGGCAGAGGGAGAGAGAGAAGCAGGTTCCCCACTGAGTAGGGAGCCCGATGTGGGGCTCAATCCCAGGACACAGAGATCATGACCTAAGCTGAGGGCAGACACTTAACTGAGTCACACAGGCACCACAACACTTTCCAATTTTAAAACTTAATATAAAGCTATAGTAATCAAGACAGTATGATACTGCCTTTAGGAAAGACATAGAGATTAATGGAACAGAACTAAGAGTCTAGAAACAAACCCTTATATTCATGGTCAACTGATTTTCTACAAAGTTGCCAAGGCAATTCAAAGGGGGAAAGAATAGTTTTTTTTCAACAAAAGGTTTCTCTAGGATGCCTGGGTGGCTCAGTGGGTTAAAGCCTCTGCTTTCGGCTCAGGTCATGGTCTCAGGGTCCTGGGATGGAGGCCCGTGTCAGGCTCCCTGCTTAGCGGGGAGGCTGCTTCCCCCCCCCCTCTCTGCCTGCCTCTCTGCCTCCTTGTGATCTTTCTCCCTCTGTGAAATAAATAAATAAAATCTTAAAAAAAAAGGTTTCTCTAGAACAAATGGATATCCACATACAAAAAAAATTTAATTTAATTCAGTGGTTTTCAGTGGGGGTAATTTGGGCTTCCCAACGGGAGAGTACATTTGGCAATGTCTGGAGACAACTTTGGTTGTCACAACCAGGGGCAGGGGTTCTACTGACACTTACTGGGTAGAAGCCAGAGATGCTGCTAAATATCTAACAAGGCACAGGGCAGACCTCCCACAACAAATGACCCAGCCCAATGTGTCAACAGTGCTAAGGACAAGAAACCCTGATTTATCTCACACCATACACAAAATTTAAGTGAAAATTAATCATAGACCTAAGCTTAAGAGCTAAAAATATAAAACTTTTAGAACATTGGAAATAATCTTTGGATTAGGCCATGATTCCTTAGATATGGCACCAAAAGCATGATCTTAAGTTGAAAAAAATTACTAAATTGGACTTATCAAAATTAAAGATTTTTGTGTTTCAAAAGACACCATTATGCGGGCACCTGGGTGGCTTGGTCAGTTAAGCGTCTGCCTTCAGGTCAGGTCCTGATCCTGGGGTCCTGGGACCAAGCCTGCATCAGGTTCTCTGCCTGGTACAGAGTCTGCTTCTCTTTCTCCCCCTCCCCCAACTCACGCTTGCTCCTGAAATAAAAACAAAAAACCAAACAAATAAAAAGAACCCCGACCATTATGAACATGAAATCAAGTAACAGACTGGAAGTAAAATATATTTGATAAAGAACTTGTATCCAGAATATATCAAAAATGCTTATAACTCAGGGCACCTGGGTGGTTCAGTTGGTTGAGTGTTTGACTCTTCATTTTGGCTCAGGTCATGATCTCAGGGTTGTGGGACTGAGCCCCACATCAGGCTCTGTGCTCAGTAAGGAGTCTGCTTGAAGATCCTCTCCCTCTACCCCTTTCTGTACTTGCACACGCTCTCTCTAAAATAAATAAATAAATCTTGGGCGCCTGGGTGGCTCAGTGGGTTAAAGCCTCTGCCTTCGGCTCAGGTCATGATCTCAGGGTCCTGGGATCGAGGCCCGCATCGGGCTCTCTGCTCAGCAGGGAGCCTGCTTCCTCCTCTCCCTGTCTCTCTGCCTGCCTCTCTGCCTACTTGTGATCTCTCTCTCTGTGTCAAATAAATAAAATCTTTAAAAAAAAAAATAAAATAAATAAATAAATAAATAAATAAATCTTAAAAAAAATGCTTATAATTCAATAATAAGACAATAACCCAATTAAGAAATGGGCAAAATGTTTGAACAGACATTTCACCAAAGAAGAAATATAAATAGCTAATGTGCTCATAAGAGGATGCCTAACATCATTAGTCATTAGGGAAATGCAAACAAAAATCACAATGAGATACTATCTGATTTCTACTAGAATAGCTATAATAAAAATGAGACTACCAAGGGTTAATAAAGATGTGAAGAAATTGGAATCTACATGTGTTGCTGGTAGAAATGTAAATGATACTACTTGGGAAATAGCTTGGCAATTTCTAAAATGTTAAACATAAATTTACCATAAATTTTACTCTTAGGAATCTAACAGAAATGAAAACATGTCCACACAAAGACTTGTTCCTGAATATTCAGAGCAGCGTTATTCATAATAGGTAAAATGTAGAAACAACCTAATGCCAATCAACTGGTAAATAGATAAAAAATGTGGCGTATCCTTACAATGGAACACTATTTAGCAATAAAAAGGAGTAATGATTAATGCTACGACATGAATAAACTTCAAAAACATTATGCTAAGGGGTGCCTGGGTGGCTTAATTAGTCAAGCAGCTGCCTTTGGCTCAGGTCATGATCCCAGGGTTCTGGGATCAAGTCCTGCATCCGGCTTCCTGCTCAGCGGGAAGCCTGCTTCTCCCTCTCCCACTGCCAGTTTCTGTTCCCTCTCTTGCTGTCTCTCTCTCTGTCAAATAAATAAATAAAATCTTTAAAAAATAAAGAAATAAATCTTTAAAAAACAAATGAACAAAAAACCATTATGCTAAATGTTGGAAACCAGATGTAAAAAAATTTAACTCCATTTACATAAAATGTCCAGAGAAGGCAGATCTATAGACGATGGAGAGTAGATTAGTGGCTGCCCAAGGATTGCCTGCAAATGGGCACAAGGGGTCTTTAGCACTGAAATGTGGTGACGAGTTGACAACTTTGTATATTTACTAAAAATCATTTAATTGCATAATTAAACTAGATGAATTTTATGATATGTAAATTATACTTCAATTAAGCTGCTTTTAAAAAAGAATGCAATTAAAGCAGTCCTGATGTTCAAAAAAAGGAAGGAAAGGAGTATAAAAGGAAAGAGAAGCATAAACAGGCAGCAACTAGGAAGTTCACAATAAATTGATCATATTCTATGTATACAAGTTTAGGTTACTACGCAATTAATGATGTCATTATGGTGGGGGAAATCAGCAGAATGCCTAGGAAGTGAGAAATAATGCAAATAGGAAAATTACAATGATTAACTTAAGGAAGGAAAGGTTGCAAGTGTAGCTTAATTCTTTGAGAATGTTTTCTAGGCTTAAAAAAAAAAAAAAAGACCCAAATGAAACAAGATGATAACAAAACACAATAAGCTCATTCTATTACAGCATGAATGATCGGAGTCAGATAAAGATTATTTTGTTTACCTTTGAACAAACCCTAGAAGTTTCCTTCTCCAAGTCTTCCGTAGGAGAAGGACATTTTTTCCTTATCCCCTTCCAGGTTCTTTGGCTGGCTTAATCATTAAATTGGCATAAGACAGATTAACAGGAGAAAAGCAAATTTAATTTCATATGTACAGGAGCCCATAAAAATATTGAACTCAAATAATGACCAAAGCAAGCAGCTTTTATACCTTTTAGACAAAGAAACAACTAATTTGTGAAGAACTGACAAGACAAAGAGGTTTGGGCTTGGGGGTAGTAGTGAAGAAGTAACAAAATCTGTTTATATGGCCTTCTCAGCCCTAAATTCCTCTCTCTTGTGATGAGGATGATCTCTTCCTTCTGGTACAGGAAGGGCACCTTTTACATGGGAGATTTATTTCCTGTTTTCAGGAGGATAAAAGAGGGTCAGAGGGTCCTTCTTGCACTGGCTGTTTCTCAATTACCTTTTTTTCTTCTTTTTTTAAAGCTTTTATTTTTAAGTAATCTCTATACTCAACATGGGGTTTGAACTCACAACCCTGAGATCAAGAGTTGCATGCTCGTCCTACTGAGCCAGCCAGGTACCCCTCAAGTACCTTTAATTCAAAATAACCAATATGCCAAAGCAGCACATTTCTGAGTGGCCTATTTTATCACCCTTCACTTTGAAGAAGCAAAGATGGCTTCTCATCTCCTACAAGATCTTTTCTCTGTGGTATTTGCCCAGAGCAGAAGGTATGACTATTGATTGAGTGCCTTTCCTTCCTTAGATTGTGAACTTCAGTGGGAAGGAAGAAGTCACCATTTTGCAGGAATGGGAACACCAACTGAAAAAAATTAATCGTTCAAGTTGCGGAATTTTAAAGGAATTTATTCCACAGTTTTTTGTTTTGTTTTGTTTCCGTTCCACAGTTTTAACCTGCTACTAGGGAGCAACCACAGGGGCATTATTTTTCCAAGTTCAAAGACTTCGTAGCAGGTTAGGAGGTTTTCTTTTTCTTAAGATTGTCTTTATCTGAGAGAGCGACCGAGCAAGAGAGCATGAGTAGGAGTGAGAAGGTGCAGAGGGAAAGGGAGAAGCACACTCCCACTGAGCAGGGAGCCCCATATGGGGCCCCATCACAGGACCCTGGGATCAGGGCCCGAGCCAAAGGCAGACGCCCAACAGACTGAGCCACCCAGGTGCCCCAGGTTAGGAGGTTTTCCTATGGAGTATTTACCAAATACCTATTTATACTGGAGAAACCAACCAGGAATAGAAATTTGCTGCCTTTAGAATTTAACCTACTTATTAATAATGGCTATGAAAACTGCAACATCATGGAAAAATGTTTATGATACGTTATGTGAAAACAGCAGGACCCAAAGTTAAACTTATACTATAATTAGACCCATGCAAAAAAAAAGATATGCGTGATAGAAAAGGCTGAAAGAAATAGAAACGAAATGGTGAGATGATTATGTTAGCAGGGTGAGATTGTGAATGATTAATTTTTTTCTATTTTCCAAAAAATTTTTAAAGTGGTTATTCACTTAAATGTGTTCAAGCCCCATGTTGTGCATAGAACACAGTCAGTGAAGCATCTGCATTCAGCTCGGGTCATGATACCAAGCATCTGGGATCGAGTCCCGGATCCAGCTCGGCGGGGAGCCTGCTTTTCCTTCTACGTGCTGCTCTCCCTTCTTGTGTTCTCTCTCTCTCTCTGACAAATAAATAAAATCTTAAAAAAATTTTTTTAATGTGCTCAAAACGTGAAATTTTAGTAACCCCAAAACTCAAAGCAGGGGTGGCCCACTTGTTTGCTCATAGGATGCACAGTGCTAGGTACATGGTCAGACCTGGAAATGAGCTGATCAAGTTCAGAGAAAGCTGATGTAGCTTTTCTAGGAAGATGGTCAGCGTCTCCGAAGAGAATAAAAAAGAATAAAAGTCTGAGAAACGTTCTTTCTACAGAAAAGAAAGAAATATGAACAGTCCGGGTGCCTGGGTGGCTCAGTTGTTAAGCGGCTGCCTTCAGCTCAGGTCATGATTCCAGTATCCTGGGATAGAGCCCCACAGTGGGTTCCCTGCTTGGCGGGGAGCCTGCTTCTCCCTCTCCCCCTGCATGCATTCCCTCTCTTGCTGTCTCTCTGTCAGATAAATAAATAAAATCTTAAAAAAGAAAAGAAAAGAACTATGAACATTCCTCTACCAGGGCAGGTTGAAAACTTAGCATGTCAGTGCCCCAAGGGCAGGTGGGGTGAGCTAGAGAAAGACATGGATCCCACCATCAGGTCTGGCCCCTCTGGCCTTTCCCCAGGTGACAGTTGGTTTTTAGTCACCTTTATTATTTATTTATTTATTAATGATTTTATTTATTTAGTAGAGAGAGCACAAGCAGGGGGAGCGGCAGAGGGAGAAGCAGACTCCCCACTGAGCAGGGAGCTTGACGTGGGGCTCGATGCCAGGACCCTGGGATCATGACCTGAGCCGAAGGCAGACGCTTAACTGACTGAGCCACCCAGGCGCCCCTTCAGTCACCTTTAGAAGCATGTTCTCTCCTTAATGGAAAGGCAGGGCCCATTCTGAAAGAATAAAACAGCTAATTTGAGATCAGGACTGAAGGCAGGGAAGAGAAAAAGGCAAATGATTATTTTGTTAGATAAGCTTTATGGTTTTAAAAGAAAGTGCAAATAGCTTTATTATTACTAAAACATGATTAACAATAATGGAAACTATTAATAATAATAGAATGACAATTAGGTCCTCACAGTTAAATGAATTCAAGAACCAGTCCAATTCCTTTCTGCCCTTTTGTGCTTTAACAAAGGTGTGGCATGTCTGCTCTACCGTGAGAGGCAGTCATTACAGATTATAGAGATAAATTCTGGAGCATCTATTGGTCAGAAAGGTGATCTTAACAATAGGACTTCCATGTGGGAAGATAAATGAAGTGGCAGGAAAGGATCTTCCTGAAATTAAGAACTCTAGGAAGGAGCTGGACAATGGTTTTCTGAAAAGCAAGGTTCTCTTTATCAGTGATGAACTTGCTGATTAGCTAGAGTCTTAAAAAAAAAAAAAAGGAAAAGTATCCTTTAGCTGTAATTTTGTTGATTACACATCATTTCCCCAAACCTGCTTGCCCAAAGACAGCCATGTTAGAGAACCTTCTCAAGCTTTGAAAAAAGATCATCATGGATTATTCCAGCTACTTTCCGGTCACTGGAGTTCAATGTGTTGTAGATACTGGGCCTAAAAAAGGTCTCTATCTTTTTGGAGCATTTTGTACTAATGTATATGTCTTTTTTCCCAACTTGTTGGTGTCACCCATCTCCTGGGCCATAGCAGTAATACTGTCATGGGTAAGAAAGAGTCTCAAACATTAGAGAATGAGACCTGAACCAGGCAAGCAATGACACTGATAATTTATTTTTCGGTGAGCCTAGATAACCACATTATGTGAACAAGAAAACATGAAGAGGATTTAGTGTTACCAAGTAAAACTTACAACAAAGTTTAATGATAGTCATAAACTGTATTTTTTTCAAAGTAATCGTGAATGGCAAACAGGTCACTATCTAATCCATATCTCATTGATGCTGTTTTTTGTACGCCAGGAAACACATGTTCTAAGTTGGGGAATTTAAAAGCAGAAAACTTAGTGGGGCAGGAAACTGCTTTTTAGTTTCTGGGGAAATCGAATGTAAATGTTTAGAAAAGAATGTTTCCTAGGGAGCAACTAGGAGATGTTTCAGGTATGAAGGAGGACAGAGAAGGGGAAGGACCTGCACAGACGCAGGTCAAGGGTGCCGAGGGCGAAGGGCAGCTGTGGGAGCAACTTGGGATGCTGGGGGTCTGGCCACCATCTGCCAGAAGGCCATCTCAGAGTTGTGCGGGGAGAGACCAATGGATCTGTTCCACAAGTATCTTAGAGTGTCTAAAGCACCAGCACTGGTCTAGGTGGTGGGGACTGGTAGTGAGCGACCAGTTGCAAGGGTTAAAGAGCCAGCAGACTTTAAGAAGACAGGTTGGTGAAGTTGAGAAGAAAAAAAATGGAGGTAGAAGAACACACAGCGTGAAGGGAGGAAGTTTATTTTGGGGATTGGGAGGGAGGCCTAAACACATACAGTCAGCAGAGGAGACACTGAAGACTCAGGAATGGGGGCAGGAAGGAGACAGGAGGCTACAGGCTCGAGATCTTCGAAAGGAGGAAAGAGAAGCAGAGGAGGAGAAGACAAGGGGCTTCCTGGAAAGACTCTCTGGTGGGGAGGGGGGAGGGGGGGCAGGCCAGGCGGTCAGAGGTGGTCCCCTCGGCCTGCTTCTGACTCTGTAAAGGGTCAGAGGCTTACCCCAGAGCATGGCTGTGGGACTGGAACAAGAGAGCCCACACCCAGTGTGCACTCAGGGCCCTCATTATCACAGCCTTCACACGCTGGACAAAGACAAAACTGACAGAGAGGAGAGTGTGGCTTGTTTTAGGGACCTGAATTCAATGAGGTTTGGAGGGGCCAACCTGCAAGCTTGGGGGTACCAGGTGGAGGGGAAGAGCACAATGGCTAATGAAGGAATTCTTCCCCTCTAGCAAGAAACGTGATGGGGGGCGATGGAGAGGGGGTGGAGGGGACATTCTGAGGCCAGAGTCTCACCCGGTCAGCAGGGATGTCCCTGACCGCACCCAAGTGGTAGGCCAAGAGGTGTGGTCAGGCATGTCTTGGTGTCCCAAATGTCTCCCTAAATTATGTGAAATTACAAGGACATGAGTTAACAAACAAACATCCCTTAAAAAGGAGCATGAAGAAGACTCTCCCCATTTAAACTGGAGAGTGAATTGGCCAACAGTGTTAGGTTTAACAAAAGCCTGCAGGGAGGCTGGGAAGTGAGAACTTTGCTGAGCGGGAAGACAGAGGCAGAGCTCCCTCAACACTGAGGGCAGGACACCTGAGCCAGGGGAGGAAAGGTCCCAGAGAAAGCAGAAAGTCAGGTGCTGAAACAGAAGAGCCCAGGATTACCGGCCATACAAAAGAGAGCTAGGAATATTGTAGGCCCTAAGCCAAGAGGCAGTGTCGGAGGAAATTTGCCATTAAGTTTTATGCTCTCCTTTGTAGCCTCTCTCCCCCTGGGTCTCACCTTTCCTCCTCCCTGAACCTCACAGAGCATTTTTGCTATCCAGGTCAGAAATGTCTTTTAGAAAATAAAACAAAGCTGGAAGGGACTTCATACATTCTCTCATTTATTTAACAGATGAGGAAGTCTAGACTCAGTGGGAAGTGACTTGCTCAAAGTCACACTGCAAACCAGCTGCTAAAACAGAATTAGCAGAGCCCGGGGATCCTGCCTTGCAGCACCCGACCACCTGCTTCAGAAAACCTACAGCATGGGGTAAGTTCCTGCACATCTGGAGAACAAAAAGCATGCCACCTTCTTGGTGGAAGTTAATGATTGAAACCTAGTCTGATCTAAAGCAGCTAACCAGAGTTACTAATTAAGCCAATTTCTTCGAGAAAAGGCCATTTCAGGGGCACCTGGGTGGCTCAGTCGTTAAGCATCTGCCTTCGGCTCAGGTCATGATCCCAGCATCCTGGGATCAAGCCCTACATCGGTTAGCCCTGCTAGGTGGGAAGCCTGCTTCTCCCTCTCCCACTCCCCCTGCTTGTGTTCCCTCTCTGTCAAATAAATAAATAAATAAATAAATCTCAAAAAAAAAAAAAAAGACCATTTCAAACAGGAAAGTATTCTCTGAAGCTAAATCTACAGGCCTTCAAATTGTAGTAGCATAAACCGTACAATTACAATATTTTAAGTATATTAAAAAATATTTCATAATACAATACCTTAACCTCTGCAGCTCGCATTTTCTCTTCATCGCATGCTACATGCTGGGTCCTGATAAAATGGTTTTGTAACTTTTGGGGGAAGGAATTTAACTAAAATAACTTCACTTAGTGTTCGAGTGAACGAGGTAATAAAATCTGTTTGCTGTGTTCACTGTCTCCAGATAGGGCTGTAATTACACCACATAAGGAAGAAAGGTAGCTGAGACTCAATCTAGATCATTTATGTAAACTCAGCCTTCTTGTCAACGGTCTTCTCATATTGCATGCATGCAAACCACAAAAATCATCTCCTGTGAACCACACAGACACAGTGTCTGATTGCAGGCCTGTGAGATTGCTTGTATTCTTTCTGTAACTGGATGTCTGTGGTTCAAGACCAAAATTTGACATTCCGTATTAAAAAAAAAATCACCAGTTTATTCCCCAGAATAACAGTTTATGTGACACTGGTAAAAGGTATTCTCTACACCAAAATATGACAAATGAATACATACTACTTGAAAAAATGCATCCTGTTTGGCTTAAAAAAAAATTTGTTCTTCGAAATGTGTTTGAAAAAAATATTTGGTCTTCTAGAAAGGAAAACAAGCCAATCCTACTACAACCAAGTTAACATTTGATAACATTTTAATCTCCTACTCCAAATATTTAGCATTATTTTTTCAGCAATTTTTTCCTAAAAAATCTTACAAAAACGATGAAGTGTGAAGTGTATTCATACTGTACCTACGGATACAGAGACATAATTGCAAGGAGACAAAGCACTTTTTTTTCCTTCATCATCAAAACTACCGTCCATTATGACAATTGGTCACTAGTTTTGGATTTGACAGTCCTCGCTGCTTGGCACTGATCGTGTTTCTCTTGACACCTGCCGCTTCCAGCTTGCTCTGCCCTTTCTAGAAGGAAAACCACAGGCCACCGCCCTGGCGCCATCCCGGGCTCGGTCCAATCAATAAGAACTTATTTCCTGTCCATTTGCTGAGGTCACAGGAGCGAATCTCATTAATTATTTCTGCTACTGCAGCCTCGAGTGTGCTGCCGGTGTGACAAGAGAAAACTGCTTGACCTTTTTTGCTTCTGATTTTGTTTGTAGCAGTTCCAAAAAGAAGGCAGGATTCGTTTAGCAATGTGATAAAAGGAAGGGGGGAAAATGGATTCTGATTTTAAAATCATTAACACATTTGCATACGCAATCACGAAAGCTCTCCCGATCACCTCATTCCCCAGGTATTGTCTTTTTCAGCTAACGAACAAATAGTGTCTTTTTAATTTGGTGTCACGAAAACCTGGTCACCGCAAACACAATGTTTTCTAAAGCAGATCTGGCCTCCGAGGGAGGAAAGCTCTCCAGGGCCTCCAGTGCCTTGTTTCCATGGTAACGACACAGGTCAATAGCTGAAGTCACACCTTTGCCAGCTTTGATTGTTCCTCGCAACTGTTAAGAAACAAATGCACAATAAAAGTCAGTTTTTCAGGTACCACAGTTAAATTGGGGAGGGGAGGTGGACAACCAAGGAGGGGAGACGCAGTATGGATTTGTTGTTTCTGCTGCGTTCTTTTCGAGGTAAAGAGGACACCATTCCCCAACGATTTGGAGGTACTACCGTTCTCTAAGGCTGGTAGGTGTCTGGGCTCCAGAGCAACACAATTGGCTCCAATCAACCTAATTACACCTCCTCCCCGGCTCCCACTCCTTGATATCCTGAAATGTGCCCCGCTGGGGAATGGCGGTAATGAAGGCGGAGGGCATTTACGTCTCTGGCATTTTGAATTCAGCAGCCTGATATTCTTACATGAGGAAGCCTTCATTAACATCCTACTTAGTAACTTTTTTTTTTTAATGCTGTATGCTGACAAAATAATCTGTATGAAAATTCAAGAAAGACACCTAGTTGAGGTCTGAACGTTACATTTTTTAAAACTAAGAGCCTTGGGCGCCTGGGTGGCTCAGTGGGTTAAAGCCGCTGCCTTCGGCTCGGGTCGTGATCCCAGGGTCCTGGGATCGAGGCCCACATCGGGCTCTCTGCTCGGCAGGGAGCCTGCTTCCTCCTCTCTCCTCTCTCTCTGCCTGCCTCTCTGCCTACTTGTAATCTCTCTGTGTCAAATGAATAAATAAAATCTTTAAAAAAATAAAAATATAAAAATAAAAATAAATAAAAAAGTCCAAATACAAAAAATTAAATGTACAAACCAAATCCATAAAAGTACANCTCCTCACTCTCTGCCTGCTTCTCTGCCTTCTTGTAATCTCTCTGTGTCAAATGAAAAAAAAAAATCTTTAAAAAAAAAAAAAAAAACAAAAAAAAAAACTAAGAGCCTTTATTTGACTGGGAAGACTGAACTGAAACACACCTTTGTAAAGAATAAAGGAAACTCTTGCCAACAACTGGAGTTTATTTCTAATCCCTCTTTTGGATGACAGGGAAGGGCCAGTAAGAGGGTTACACTTCAGAGCTGAAAGAGATTTATAGCGATTTGGTCAGTCTGTTTCCCCTTCCCCCAGTTCCACCTTCTCTTTCTCAGTGAATATTTCTGCCTAACTCCCTAAGTCAGAAACCTGGGGGTCCTTCTTCATGCCTCATTTCCAGTCAGGCACTCTGGCCCCCAGAGATTGGGTGGGGCCAAGGGACAAGTTCTAGTCCATGAGTTGTGAAGGTTGCAAGTCACTTCTGGGAGGTAGCATTTAAACCATCCACATAAATCCCTCCAGAGCCTTCCCCGGCGCATGGAGAAGCTCTGCAGGCTGGATTCCGGAGTGACCACACTGAGGGCCACAGTGCCTCTCCGACCTGGGACTCAGAGCATGGGCAAGGAACACATCTTATTGTTTGAAGCCACAGAGATTGTGAGGTTGTCTGTATCCATCTTGATGGACAGAATCACTAAGTCCTAGCTATTCTATCTCTTTCAGAGCTCTCGAGTTTATTCTCCACTCTTCATTCTCACTGCCACTACCTCCTTCAGGCTACCATCATCCCTTGCCTGGGCTGTTTTATGCAACCACTTCCTCAAGAGTCTTCCCACCACCAGTTCTTGGCCCTGGACTCCATCGGTCATGCTGCCAAGGAGAGCTTTATAAAATGCAAATGTGATCTTGTTTAAAACCCTCCACTACTTTCCAATAGCCCTCAGAAAAAAAGAGTCCAAGCTCTCTCATGAGGCACAGAAGTCCTTTCCTGATCTAGCTTGTGCCCAGCCTGTTTTTTCCCCTGTTCCCCCAACATCATTATTTAGAGAAATGGCTTGCAGCAGTCATCTTCCCTGATACTGTTCCCATATTTCCCCACTTCCTTCAAACTCCCCAAATTCCACTTGAGTGGAATATGCTCAGCTAGGATGAGAGCCCTCAGGAGCTGGGTGCCCCTTCTATTCCTTGGTGCTCCCTGAGCACCCTGTGCATATCTGGAGTACAGCATTATTATACAGTGTTGGACTTCAATTCTCCATTCCCATATCTATCTTTTCATTAGACTTTAAGCTACTGCATTCTGCATGTAACATGAAGGAATAAAAGAAACCACCTGCTTTATTCCTCTAATTACACAGAGAAGAAAACAGAGCCCCAGGGAAGCTCAGCAGCTCACCCGAGATCACAGGTGGAGAGTGGCACAGTTGTGGTCAGAAGCCAGGGTTTCCCACACCCAGTCCAGCAGTCCTGAACACTATACTTTGCCAGAATCTCACTGCCCCACCGGTATTGCCATGCACCGCATATGAACTTCAGGACTATTCCATCCCAGGATGCCCTAGTCTCTTGCCCATCACTGAATGCATGAAGGCACTAAAATGCTGGATTCAAACTTCCACTGTAGCTTTATAATCTTAGAGGAGCCATTTAACTGCTTGGGATAATATGAGCCCCTTGCAGGACTGGTGGAGGCAACACCTGAGACAGCACAGAGTGCTTGACAGTGTCTAAAACACTATAAATATTCAGAATGACTTAAGTCTTCTTCCTCCTCATGCCCTTATGAAGCCAACCCATCCAAAGACGAAGTCTATTGTAGCTTCATGCACAACAACCTCGAAGGTAGTTGGAGTTGAATAAGGATGAATGGATGGATGGAAGGAAGGAAGGAAAGATGAAAGGAAGGAAGGAGAGGGAAGAAAAAGGGGGGGAAGGAGGAAGGAAGAGAGAACATGCTCTCAATTTTCATTATCTTTAATTACCCCAAACCTAAATTAGACAGGCCAACATTTTGTATTCTACACGTTTAGGTTGGTACCTGCATGCACAAGCGTAATAGGTACATGACTAGATTTCAATTTGCAGACATTAACTGAACACCTATTATGTGAAAGGAGTACAATGATCCTTCTCTGCTTCATGGATCAGGCACTAATTAAGGGTATACCGTAAAAAGCAGCAAAACCAAGGTACAAATAAAGGACTATAAATGATCAAAGAAATGAGAGGTCAAATGTAATTAGAAGAAAATGAAGAAGACCTTACAGAGTAGTGAGATCTGAGGCATGTTTTGAGAATGTTGGTAAGCAGTTATGGGGTTGAGTGGAGCAAGGGAATTATATCGAAAGAGGACAACTTAAGCAAAGGCACAGAGGAGACCAGAGTATAGTGTCCAAGGAATAAAGACAGATCAATGTGACAAGCCTTACAGGAGTAAGTAACAGAGGATCCAGGAGGGCTCTGAAAACTAGGCTAAGAAATCTTAGCCTTGATTTAAAGCCTCTTGAATAAAAAAAAAAAAATTCAAATATTTAAAAAGTACAGAAGAGTTCAAAGACTAGCACAGGAGGTGGCAAGCTATGGCCCCAGACCCCATCTGCCCCCCGCTGTGTTTTTACAAATAAAGTTTTGTTGGCACATATCCATGTCCGTTCAGTTAAGTACTATCTGTGGCTGCTCTGGGCTCTAGCGGCAGAGCTGCAGAGGTGAGTAGCTGCCACAGAGTCTGTGCTTGCCCACAGAGCCTAAAATACTTCCACCTTCCCCTTCTCAGACTGGCTGCTGACTCCTCGTCTAGCACGACGCATGACCACATATCCTCTATCGACAGTCAACAATCATCGATATTTTGCTATTTTTGTTTTATCTACTTGTATGTATGTGTTTTCTCAACCACTTGCAAAGAAGCTGTGAGCAGTGGTATGCTGGTAAGTTACCTCTCCAGGGGAAGAGAAAGACCTTGATTGTAACATTTGCAGATTTTTGTGGTATAAAAACTCCTGTCATGGCTGAGCACAAGCTACCAAGGTTTGTGGAATCACAAAATTCTGAAATATTTAACAATAGGCTCTGAGCTGGCAGGACTTGGCTTGAACACACACACATTGGGCGCAGGAGGCTTCATCCTTGTTTTGACTGCAGCTCCTAAGAACATTCTTCTACATAACCAGAATATTATCACAACTAGGGAAGTTAAAAATAATTCTCCACCATTATATCTAGTCCCTGGGCAAAATTTCCCAGTTGGCTCTAAAATGTATTTTTAAGTCTTTTTTTTTCCTGATCATGATGAATCCTGGTTCACACACTGCATTCATCCATTACAACACTTTAATGTTTTCTCCCCTATGATATTGCCATTGAGAAAGGGCCAGGCTGTGTTGTGCAATTGCATTCTGCATTTTTCTCTCTCTTTTTTAAGATTTTATTTATTTATTAGAGAGAGAGCACAAGCAGGGAAAGTAGCAGAGGGAGAGGGATCTGCCTTGGAGCTCCATCCCAGGACCCCGAGATCTTGACCTGAGCCGGAGGCAGACGCTTAACCAAGGGAGCCACCCAGGTGCCCGCATTCTGAATTTCTCTGATTGCTTCATTTCGTTTGTTACTTTATAAATCTTATTCAGCTAGGCCCAAATGAATATTTGATGGTGACTTGTAAGGTACTTAATTCTTACAATGAAGGGTAGTTCAGATTAGGGCAAGATAGAACCGGGAGGATATCACTGAACATTACTCAAACCCTAAAGAGTTCATTTCTCTAACCAATGACCACTGTACTTCCAATAAATACTTAAATCTTCTTTCTACAGAGTTGGACTTTGTATATCGAGGGATCTGACAGCTTCCATGAAGAAAATGCCCTTTTCATGATTCAGCAGTAATTTAATTCTTCATGGAAGGTACTACTCCTCACATACATTTGTATATACTTTGACCAACTAAACCTAAACTACCGGCTCAAAAGAAATCCTTTATGTATAGGCCATAAATGAGACTCATTTTTACTATAAATTAGAATAAGCAATGGGTCTATCCTGACAAAACAATCTCGTCCTTTGTAAATAAATGTGACAAAAGACATATAAAGCTGGAATTCCCAAACCTGGCTGACCATAACATTCACCTGGGAAACTTTATTTATTTTTAAAGATTTTTAAAAAAGATTTTTATTTATTTATTTGAGAGAGAGAGAGAAATCATAAGCAGGCAGAGTGGCAGGCAGAGAGAGCGGGAAGAAGGCTCCCTCCTGAGCAGAGAGCCCGATGTGGGACTCGATCCCAGGACCCTGAGATCATGACCTGAGCCGAAGGCAGAGGCTTAACCCACTGAGCCACCCAGGAGCCCCTAAAGATTTTATTTTTAAGTAATCTCTACACCCAACCCAACGTGGGGCTTGAATTTACAACCCCACGATCAAGAGTCTCATCCTCCACTGACTGAGCCAGCCAGATGCCCTAGGATTCACCTGGGGAACTTTAAAATGGAGATGTCTAGGCCCCAATCCTAGAGATGGATTTAATAAGGCCTAAAAATGCTTCTTAGGTCATCCCAATGATTATCCAGATTTGGGAATACCTTACCTGCTGGGGTACATATTTTGAGTTACTGTATTTTAAAACAGTTGGGTTGGGGGCATCTGGGTGGCTCAGTTGGTTAAACGTCTGCCTCCAGCTCAGGTCATGATCTCAGGGTCCTGGGATCGACTCCCGCATCAGGCTCCCAGCTCAGCAGGGAGCCTGACTCTCCCTCTACCCTTACCCCCGCTTGTGATGTCTCTCCCTCAAATAAAAAAATAGAATTTTAAAAAGAAAAGAAAAAAGATAGTTGGATTGGGTTTATACTGTTTTGACCATGTATTGGGCGCCTATATGGCCTAGGTGGGTGGTAGGGGTGGGAGATACAGAGACAAACATAGTTGCTTCCTCCCAGGACCACTGTTAGGGGGCTGCCCGGGGCTGTAGAGCTGGAGGAGGCTGAAAGGAGTACTGAGGGACTGGACCTACAACTCTGGTTCTAACAGATGCAAGAGATAAGACCACAATTAGAAAAAAAAATTTTTTTAAAGATTTTATTTATTGATTTGAGAGAAGGAGGGAGAGAGGGAACACAAGCAGGGGGAGAGGGAGAAGCAGACTCCCTGCTGAGCTGGGAGCCCAATGTGGGGCTTGATCCCTGGACCTGGAGATCACGACCTGAGGCAAAAGACAGATGCTTAACCATATGAGACACCCACCCAGGCGCCCCACAATTAGAAAAATTCTTTCCACTTTTCCCTTCACCTACATTTTGACCGGGCAAAGCCCAAACTAATGCACAGACAGTACTTTCCATATTAGGACATGGCTAGAAGTGGCTGGAACGCCCTCTGGCCTTTATGTCTTGAAAAACACTTTTAGTTGTAAGGTAAGGGACACAAAAAAATAGGTGAATTACCAGTCTGCCTTTTACTTCTCTGATACAGCACTTTAGGGCACTAATATAATTAAATCTCTAATTAAGTCAACTGAATAATTGTGTAAGTGCAGCATCACCTGCAATAAATTAAGTCCAAATCCCTTGCTAGAGGATCCAATTAAAGATATTAACACAGAGAGAAAAAGATGCAAAGTACTTAAAGTTAAGTGCATTATTATTTAACATTTATTAAAAGGTGTTATTAAACACCTTTTCAGTGATAAATGTTGCTTTTATGAGACCCTTTTGAGAAATCATCACATGCCTGTGAAAACTATTTGGTTAAAAATTCTCTTAAATAGTAAAGACAAGGCCCTGCCATGAGATCCAGGCAGCTTTAACAGAAGTGGACGAGACAGTTGCTTCTCTCCAATGAAACCAAAGAAAGACTTTAAGAGCTGGTAGAAATCCAAGCCCAATCTTATCTTCTCACCTCATTTTGCACAAGAAGATATTAGGATGAGATCGGCTGAGCGGTAAGAGCCAAAAGCAAATTTGAGAAATGGCCTGGGTTTCGTTTCTGCACATCCAGAGCCGTTCCCCTCTATAGCACTGGAACAGAACTGGAGGGAACCCCAAATTCTCCTTTGCCCAAACAGAAAGAGTGCTATAGAGAATGGGGATGCTGAAACTCATCTGGAAATTAGGGTAGACCTTGTTCTGTAGAAACTGCGTAATAGAGAGTAAGGGAGTAGAAGCAATATGTTAAAGTTTTTGTTTTTGTTTTTGTTTTTGTTTTATGTTTGAAAACACTTGGATAAAGAGGAAAGGAAACAAATGGCAGCCATGCTCTTACAGAAAGATACTACACCTCTCCTTACTGAGTGGGAGAAGTGGACCATGCTTCCCTAACAGGGACTATGAAGCTGGCAGAAATGTAAGATGCAGTAATGCTGAGGGACTCCAACTTTTGAACATTTTACTAAAAACCACATCCTAATAGTTGATAAATTCTTGATGTGCCTGACTGATAATTTCAGGTATCAGAAGCTAGAGGAAGCACTTTTTGCTTCAGTATGTCAACACAACTGGATGTAAAGGTGATAGGAATCTGGCACGTGCACACGCATGCGCATGTGCGTACACAAAGTCATGCCATCCTGGTACTAGACTCAGTGAAAGAAAGAACCAGCACGCATGGTTTTGGACACCCAGACCATAAATTAGGAAAGCACATTTAAAAATCAGTGAAGACTGCCATGATTCCAAGAGATCGTAAATAGAAATCGCTCAAGGTGGATGAGAACCTCCGAAAAAACTAAATTTCAACAATGGTCATCATTAATTATGAAAGAGACCAAAATAAATGGCTACAGAATAAGCTCTCTTGGGGCCCTGACTGGAAAAGGCCCAGCCAAGCAGCTGTTCTGCACAAAGCTGCACTGTGGAGATGGGATGCTATCCCTGATTTGAAGGAGGTGACAAAGGAGAGGTAGAAAGCTGTAAGAATTGTGTGGGATCCCATCCATAAGTCTGTATTATCACCAGGACACTTGTCACACATGTTTTTAAAGTGCCATTCCTCACAGAAAAATGTTCAGAAACAACCTCGTCAGAATCTGCTGAAGACCGATGGGGGGTGTGCAGCGGAAGGAGATGATGACAAAAATAAGAGGCATCGAAATGTCAGGGCTGTATGTCAAAGAGGGACACGTATGCTAGAAGAGTCACAAAAGATGATGCATTATTAAGAGAAGACAAAGGAAATAGAAATAAGGAATGAGTTAAAAACTGTAAAGATGAAAGTAAATCCCATGAAGAGGGGACCTGAAGGATGAAACAGCCTGTTCCAGGTTGTCAGGGAGGAGGCAACGACCAACCTGCCTTAGGTCTGGCTTCCAGTATTCTCTGCGTTTTAACATCACCACCACTCCCATTCCGGACATAACATTATCCTCTTGGACAAATTACTGTGTGGCACCCCCACTGAGCCTCCTCCCCGCCAGCAGCTTTCTCACTCATTTTGTCTGGTATCTCTACCGGGACTTCCCTTCTCCATCTTCCTCCTCACTCTGGAGACCTAGTTTCCAGTCTAGAGCACCTTGACAGAGGCACCACTCATCTGTCCTCTTTATGCTTACAGTGCACATAAACGGTCCTTTCCAGCTACTGAAAGACGTAAGAAATCTCAGAGATGAGAGATTCAACTGACGAATGTCTTCAAACACAGGACGAGAGAAAAAGATGAGGACAGAGGTGCATATGGAACAAAGACCAGTGAATTTATGGACAATGATGGCAAAATTCTAAGAAAGGTTATCATACAGATGGGTTGTGAGCTCCTGAAAAAAGGCAGTGGTGATCATAGCCCCAGGACAGGTGGGTCACAAAGAGCGAATCATTACAAAATATTCTGATTTTTCTTGATATGGCCACTCATTGTTAGCTTCAGAAACAGTAAAGATAGAGTATATCTGGGTTTTAGAAACTTAGTCCTGCGGGGCGCCTGGGTGGCTCAGTGGGTTAAAGCCTCTGCCATCGGCTCAGGTCATGATCTCAGGGTCCTGGGATTGAGGCCCATATCGGGCTCTCTGCTCAGCAGGGAGCCTGCTTCCCCCCTCTCTCTCTGCCTGCCTCTCTGCCTACTTGTGATCTCTCTCTGTGTGTCAAATAAATAAATAAAATCTTTAAAAAAAAAAAAAAAAGAAACTTAGTCCTGGGACATCTGGGTGGCTCAGTCAGTTACACATCTGCCTTCAGCTTCTCCTTCCTGGGGATCGAGTCCCACATCAGGATCCTTGCTCAGTGGGGGGCCAGCTTTTCCCTCTGCCTGCTGCTCCCCCTGTTTGTGCGCTCTCTCTCTGACAAATAAATACATTGTAAAATCTTGAAAAAAAAAAGAAGAAACTTAGTCCTTTAATTAAAACCTTTCTCTAATGTGATAAACATATTATGATAAATAAAAAAATTGCAAATCACCTAAAAAACATTCCTTTTTACTTAGAACAGATTATCTGCAAGAGTCTATAGACAGAAAATCTACTGATTTAATTAAATATCTTATTTCAGCAAAAGGAAAGGGGATGGAAATAAGAGAATTTTTAGTTACTTCCTGGAGCAAATGAATTCATATGCAAAAGGTCAAGAACGGTGCGATTCCCAATAGTAAAATGGCCATAATTGTAAAAATACTAGCAGTAACAAAGACAATCTCATAGTACTTATGTGTGCCTAGCAGTAAGACTTATATTATCTTCAATCCCTACAACAGCCCTATGAGGTAGGTACTAATATTATTCTTATTTTACAGGTGAACAAACTTAGACAAGAGTTAAGTTGTTCAAAGTAACATGGAAGATAAGTGCTAGAGTCAAGATTCAAATACTTCTTGCTCTTAAGCAGCATGGTATAATGCTTTTCCTTTCACTCTTACGTGAACTGGGAAGCATTTCAATTTCATTTGGGAAGAGAACACCTATCTATGTCTATAAGGTCCTTTGCAAGCCTGTGCCCCAAGGGCAAATTTTGTCACTATACATCATAGATTTTAAAAAATACATTAAGTCAAATAACTCCGGATAAAACTCTATTTACAGAGATGACAGAAAATTGAAGCCATTGTTATATTAATCATGCACCTCTATTACGATATATACATTTTTTAAAACAATAACTAAAAATGCCATATGGCTGCAGAACAAATGTCAGTAAGAACTTGAAGTGGAAAATCTCCACATTTCTGCTAAGAAAAAGGCCATAAATATTTTAGTTGATTAGGTATATTCTTCAGGTGATACTTTTTTTTTTAAACAAATAGGCCCTGAGTAAGGCTCAGATATCATCACATCCACTATTAAGTCACAAAACTAGCATATTTTTACTTAACTCCTTAATAATGAAAACTTATTTTTACCAAAACTCTCAACCAAAGATTCTGACTGTAGTAATGGTACCTGGGGTTTCACACAGTCACAGAACATCATTACCTCATGTCGTTTTCATTGTATTTTATTTAAAAAGATTACTTATTTATTTGCCAGAGGGAGAGAGAGAGAGAGAAAGAGAGTGTGTGCAGATGCAGGCGGAGCTGAAGGCAGAGGGAGAAGCAGGTTCCCTGCTGAGTGAGGAGCCCAATGTGGGACTTAATCCCAGGATCCTGGGATCGTGACTGAGCTGAAGGCAGCCGCTTAACCAACTGAGCCACCCAGGCATGTCATTTTCACTATTTTTTTTTTAAAGATTTTATTTATTCATTTGACACAGAGAGAGAGAGATTACAAGTAGGCAGAGAGGCAGGCAAAGAAAGAGGAGAGAGGAGGAAGCAGGCTCCCTGCTGAGCAGAGAGCCCGATGTGGGCCTCGATCCTAGGACCCTAGGATCATGACCTGAGCCGAAGGCAGCGGCTTTAACCCACTGAGCCACCCAGGTGCCCCATTTTCACTATTTTTTTAAAAACAATCTCAGGGGCCATCTGTGTGGCTCAATTGGTTAAACATCCGACTCTTGATTTTGGCTCAGGTCATGGTCTCAGGGTTATGATACTGAGCCCTGTGCTGGGCTCTGTGTTGGGCTCTGTACTGGGCGTGGAGCCTGCCTGGGATTCTCTCTCCCCATCTCCTTCTGCCCCTCCCCTCATCTCATGGATATGCTCTCTCTCTCTCTCTCTCAAAAAAAAATGAAATATAAGCAATCTCAGGGTTCATCATACTAATTTAAGTCATTGGATAGAGAGCCTGGGGAGCTCCGTTGGTTGGGCAGCCAACTCTTTTCCCTGGGGTCATGATCTTGGGGTCACGGGATCAGGCTCCAGGTGGGGCTCTGCACTCAGTACGGTGTCTACTTGGGGATTCTTCCCTCCTTTGCCCCTCCCCTGCTTATGCTCTTTCTCTCTTTCTCTAAATAAATAAATCTTGGGGGGAAAAGTCATTGAATAAAGGATTAATGAGTTCAAATTGACAAATATAATTTAGCCCATGCTTTGACATCTTTCTGTTCGCTTATAAAACATCAGAGTATTTTTTCTTTTGCAAAATAGCCTGGAAAATTCCCGTAATATGTATTAAGTTTTAATATACTTTTTAATAAGCTCTATTTATTCTTTTGCAGAATTACAATCATTCTGTATAATTGTATGAGCATGTGTGACACACCTGACATTTGTTACCCTGCTCTCCTTTCCCTTGCTGAGTCTTGGGACCTGAAGCCCATGGAGATGGGAGGTAAGAGAAGAGGTAAGCTCTAGGAGGCACAAAATGCCTCTATTTCCACATAGGGCAGTCTTTCAACCACCCAGAGCAGAAACCCCCAGAGGAAGCCACACAGGAACTTTTTTTAATCCAAAAATGGGATGAGGTGTTCTCCTCCTAAGACTGGTTAATCCATTTTGGCTGTTTCATAATATGAAAAACAGTTGTAGAGAGGCAATGAGCAAATGTTAGTGGGGAAACTCTGGACCTGGACGTGTGTGATCTTGGGCAAGGCAACTTCCCTAAGCCCTCGCCTGTAAAACTGGAAAGATCATATTGATACCTCATGAAGTTATTATGAAGATCAAATAAGATGATGTGTGGCAATAAGATGATGTCCTGGGTGGGCCAGTGAGAGTTGTTTCAGAACGCATTCAAGACCCAACGTCTTAGCGAAGTGCATTTATGAGTCCGCGCTGTGGGCTTCTGTCCACAAATAGCTTAATAACCAGACAACTCATTTCACACAAATGATCATATCTGAATATGTACATCCCTATTATATGTACAAATAACCCAAAACCATACATTCATACATACATATATATACAGATTAGTACCTAGGTATACATAAATATGCATGTATGTAGAGGTGTTTTAATGTAGTTAAAAACATTTTACTGACATACTCAAAACTGACCTAAATTGCAGAGAGTTCAGGCAAAGCAGTGTCTGCTCCTCAGGGCTCCTGGGTGGCTCAGTCAGTTGAGTGTCTGCCTTCAGCTCAGGTCATAATCCCAGGATCCTGGGATTGAGCCCTGTGTCAGGCTCCATGCTCATTTTTATTTATTTATTTATTTATTTATTTATTAATTTATTTATTAAAAAGATTTTATTTATTTGACACATAGAGAGAGAAATCACAAGTAGGCAGAGAGGCAGGCAGAGAGAGGGGAGGAAGCAGGCTCCCTGCGGAGCAGAGAGCCCGATGCGGGCCTTGATCCCAGGACCCTGAGATCATGACCTGAGCCGAAAGCAGAGGCTTTAACCCACTGAGCCACACAGGCGCCCAGGCTCCCTGCTCAATGGGGAACCTGCTTCTCCCTCTCCTTCTGCCCCTCCCCCCACTTGTGTGCTCTCTCTCAAATAAAAATAAAATCTTAAAAAAAAAAAATAAAAAGTAGTGCTTGCTCCTTAAAAAACACAGGTCGACTTGTATGTAGCTCAGGGTAGGAGCAGATGTACCTGATTGCAAAATGTAATTAAATGAACCAAAATGCACAATTTATTTATTTATTTTTAAAAGATTTATTTTCTTTGAGAGAGAGAGTATGTGCGTGAGCAGGGGGAGGGGTAGTGGGGGAGGGAGAGGAGAGAGAGACTCTCAAGCCGACTCCCCCCTGAGTGCACAGCCTTATGTGGGCCTTGGATCTCACCACCATGAGATTGTGGCCTGAGCTAAAACCAAGAGTCAGACGCTTAACTGACTGAGCCACTCAGGCACCCAGATGGACCACAATGTACAATTTAATTCTTAGTTTATAAACTTTCATTGGCATTTCATTGGAATTTGAGGTTAGTAATATGGAATTATATTAAATTGAGGCCTAAATTGCATAGGGAAGTAGTCATATCTTCTGAAGGAAAGTTTAACTATTTATAAATAATCTCAGATTTATCCATATTCGATTCAAAAATAATTTTTTATTTTTAGTATCATATTCCAAAGAGGAACTTAATTATACACACTGAAATTCAAAAAAGCAAAATATATCACAGGTTGTAGACTGCAGCAATGAGCCACTCTTTGTTGGTAGCTTTTTTAGGAGTGAATCAATAGTAAACTCTGTAATCTCATAATGAATACTATGCTGGTTATTTAATGAAAAAGAATATTGTGGGACAAGAGCAATCACATCTTATAGGTATCCAACCATCCTGGGGGTTATTTGAGGAATACATAAACTGTGTGAGTCCATGTCTTACATATACATTTCTTAAATCCTCCTCATGTCTCAATTTTTCAAATGCTTTAGTATTTGGATACTGATACCTGGGGATCACTTGCCTCCAAAGTACCATCACTACCACTGCTGTCTACATGACCCTAGATTCCTAACATCCTAACATGTATCCTGATACAACACGAGCTTAAAACACATTTTTGACTTCTATCACTAAAGTGCATGTCAAACAACAGAAAAACTCTATCTACTGAGAGTTATAACAGTGACATATCGTCCAGGCAGGTTACATCAGACTGGGGGCAAATGCAGGAACCAATGTATGGGGTGAAGAAGTTACTGTCTGTGCCATGTAACTATAATCACACCTGCAGGACGAACACCTCTTCCAGAAGTAGATCTCTATGTTACGGAGTTACGGAAGGTGTATTTGATAACATAAATCCTTGCCTCCCTCAAGAGAATGGTAATGAGAAGTCACTTTAAATGGTTATATCCAGGGCGCCTGGGTGGCTCAGTGGGTTAAGGCCTCTGCTTTCGGCTCAGGTCATGATCTCAGCGTCCTGGGATCGAGGCCCGCATCGGGTTCTCTGCTCAGCAGGGAGCCTGCTTCCTCCTCTCCTTGTCTCTCTGCCTGCCTCTGCCTCTCTGCCTACTTGTAATCTCTCTCTCTGTGTCAAATAAATAAATAAAATCTTTAAAAAAAAATAAATGGTTATATCCATAAACCTTTCTTAGAAGAGTGAAGAATGCTTGCCAGTTTTAAAAAAATCACAATAATTATTACACTAGTTCAGCAAACATAAATCCTAAGACAGTCATTTACTAGACAATCACTATTTCTGAGACAAGAATGATGTTGGATTATAGAGTGAGGCATCCCATTTCCTGGATGTTTGTAAAACCAGAGCCTGCGTACAAATTCTCCCTTACTTGTTTTGTAGTAGGTCTAAGCCCCTGGAGAAGCAGTATGGTGGTAGAGAATACACACTGCGGCGTCAGCAAACCTGGACAGAATCATGACTCTGAGATAGTAACAGTGTGGACACTGTTAGGTTATTCGATCTTTTCTCCATAAAACGAAGAGATTCAAAGATAGAATTCAACAGAGCCATCTGATTAAAGTGTTTCGTGTGTCTTGAGCAGACTGCACAGGGAGAAACACGTGTATTAGGGTAGGCATCATACAGACATCATAGCACGCAGAAAGGCCTACAACCTTTTTTAAGAGGTGCACACAAATCTTTTTAGCCAAATCAAAGATAAAGGTTAGCATAATTTCCTTAGATCTAGGACAGGGAGACCACTGCACCACTGCACTATGCAGTAATCCATCTTTGGAGGTCCAACTCTGGCTTCGTTATGATCTGGTGAACAGGTAAGATCTTTCATCAAGCCAGCAAGTCAAAGACCTGGGGGAAAGGGACAGGATCCACTTGCCTAAAATCTTTAGTAGCATCTTACACATTACTAACCAATGTTGCAGTTCTTGTAATCTCGCCTGTTATCTCAGCAATTCTGTTTGAAAAAGGAGGTGGCGCTGCCATCTTGCTATTTCAGGAAAGGTAGTTCAGCACCTCTAGGATCAGAACTCTGATTGATGGGGCAAGCGGGGAAGCTGAGCTGTGTTTTAAGCCACTGCTTAGGAAATGTGGGAGAATGGCTTCAGATGCCAACGAAACAGATTACAGCTTTCTGATACCAATTACGTTGAAATCATGAAAACCTTCAATTCTGCATAAAACCAGGCTGTAGGATTAGTGTCTTAGTCTGGAAATATCAATCTAGGTAATGACAAAGACCTGTAACTTACAAAAACCACATCTGGGGTCTACGCGGGGGTGCCTCCCTTTTCTTTTTCTTCAAGAACGTAATTTTGGAAAGCCTGTGCCTCGCCACTGTTTTCATGACAAGGGAAGAGAATGGTATTTCCTTAGATCTACTTAAAACAGTTTCAATGGACTAAACAGCCTCCTCTAAGGGACAGAATGCTCTATCCTCCACATAAAGGCATATAGGCACGTCCTGTGCACAGGTGGCTCCTGATACCACTAACTGGGAGCAGTAATTGAATCCAGCTATCCCACAGTGCAGAGCATTCACCCACAGAACCAGCCTGGAGGGCATTTTTAGTTAGCTTTCTAGACTAAGATTCAAAAGGTTACCCCAAATGAATCTTTGTTTCAACCCAGGGAGTGCAAAGCATTGAGGATGTAATCATTTGATTACAAATATACTTGGGAGGAAAGAAGAACAAAGGCAGAGCCAAATATGCCTTATGAACGAAAAGAACAGAATCTAGGCACAAACATTTGGTTTATCTTGGGCTATTCACTCATTCTATTCTGTTCTAATTCAACAAATATTTATTTGGTACCAAGTATGTGCCAGGCACTGTGGTAGGCCCTCAGAGTACAGAGGTGAGCAAAACCAGACACGATTCCAGGCTTACAACTAAGAACTGGTCTTCATTAACAATCTAAGTCAGCCTTAGCTTCCCGATGAATGATAGATATTATGTAGCTATGTAATTTTTTAGACATCAGTAACTCAAAATGGTAATTTTAAGAATGAGGGAGACTGTCCCACTAAATATTATTATTGTGAACTAATTTCTCATTTTACATATAAAATTAGAAACCCAAGATCAACAAGCTGGGAATATATGATTTGAAGAAATAAAAAGATTTGCAACTATGTAGAGAATTGAATTCAAATAATATCAATAGCATTTGGGTTAAATTGTCATATATGATGTCATAAAGAGGCTTATTATTGATAGCATTTAATAATATTATTCATGATCCACAGGGGAACAGAAATTATGATCATCAAATCTGTTGATGCCAGTGAGGTGTGTGGGATTGCTAACACCTCAGAGAACAAGAATCTAATTTTATTTTATTTTTTTTTTATTTTTTTTTTTTTTTAAAGATTTTATTTATTTATTTGACACAGAGAGAGAGATTACAAGTAGGCAGAGAGGCAGGCAGAGAGAGAGGAGGAAGCAGGCTCCCTGCTGAGCAGAGAGCCCGATGTGGGCCTCGATCCCAGGACGCTGAGATCATGACCTGAGCCGAAAGCAGAGGCTTTAACCCACTGAGCCACCCAGGCGCCCAAGAATCTAATTTTAAAATAACATTAAGAAATTAGAGGAATAGATCATCACAGCAAGATGATAGTCACTGGGGACAAATGCAAAATAACATACTCAGAGACTTAAGGAGGAAAAAACCTAGCTTGATGACTAGGGATGAATGAATGTCCAAAGGGCAACTGTTTTGCAAAAAGACTTGAGGGCTCATAGTAAGACACCACTCTGGTTCAAGATACTAAATATTGTATGTAGGGCCCAACACGGGGCTTGAACTCATGACCCTGAGATCAAGGCCTGAGCTGAGATCAAGAATGAGACTTGTATAACTGACTGAGCCATCCAGGTGCCCCTAGAATTTATTTTATTTTATTTTTAAAAAAGATTTTTATTTATTTATTTAACAGAGAGAGAGCACAAGCAGGAGGAGGGGCAGAGGGAGAAGGAGAAGCAGGCTCTCCACTGAGTAGGGAGCCCGATGCTGGGCTTGATCCCAGGACCCTGAGATCATGACCTGAGCCGAAGGCAGACGCTTAAGGACTAAGCCACCCAGGAGTCCCTTTTCATCCGGTTTTTAAGGAAACAAGGGGGTGTGTGGGGGGGTCTCAAGCTTTCAGATGGCAGTCCTGGTAGTCCCTTTCAGCACCTACCCCTGTGCTGTGGTCAGGTCATCAGATCAACACCTGCAAGGCCTGGTCAGTGCTAGGTTTCCACTTTCCTCAATCGTCTTCTACCACTTCAACCACTACTGGAGGCCTAGCACAAAAACTTGCAGTGTACAAAAATGATATTTTCCAACCATGCATTTCTGCCTATTGACAGAGAAGTAGGCATGCAATTTTTTAGGAGTCTAAAATTAAATTCTGGTTATGTCACTAAACACATGATTTAGGCAAGTTATTTTTCAATTCCCCATAGCTCAGGTCCTATCTGAAAAAATTCTAAATCAAATATGAATCCACATTTCAAAACCATAAATCTTAAAAAGAAAATGTATTTATTTTAAAACATGCTGAAATGTTATCACCTTAATGCCTGCATTTATATTTTTAATGCTTTCTTCCAGTCTTTATCAAAATTTTACATAGTTACACCCATATCATCATGGTATTTGGATTTTCTTCATTAAATTCTATGATAAACACCTCATTTGATTGGACCACAAGTCCTTTATGGGAAAAGATGGGAGAAGGGAATGACACGCTTCTACATAGCCTCTGTTGTTACCACGAAAACAGAAATCCTAAATGTAAAGACAACTTCAGGAGGTTAGAGGAAACGAGATTTAGTGTACCGGGTGATGCTGTATGGAATACTTTACCAAAGGATCTAATGTGAAGTCTCAGGGTAGGAGAAGCAGCATCTGCCCAAGAAAGGGGTACACGGAAGAGAAAACACAGTAACATCTGGTCTCTAAATGTGCCAATGTGAAAAATTCTCAGAGCCAGTTAGCTAGGGTTATGAGAGAGAACGAGCAGGCAAAAACCGTCTGCCAAAAAAAAAAAAAAAAAAAAAAAGAGTCTGGCTTTGTCAGTAAAGAAAGGACAATAATATTTACAGAAAATTTTCTATACTCAAGCTTCAAAAAAGTAGAATTTTGGACTCAGTCTGCAGCAAAATGGTGGAAGCAATTTATGGATAATAAAAGAGAAAAAAAAGACTAAAAGGGGCAAACCTTGGAAAGGAGAACCATGACATGAGAGGAAAGTCTCTTTTTTCTTCTTGAAGGGAAGTGATGATATGTGAGCATGCAAATGCAAATGTCTACGGACAGCACTGTTTGCTGGTGGGAAGAGAATTTTAATGTGTACTCTATGCAAATGAGTTTTATAATAAAACAGAATGTGCAAGGCCTTCTGAGGGCGAGGAGGGAGGAGAAGAGAGGCTCTGGACACGGTGCCCGCGCGTGGTGGGACACAGCCAGAGGCTCTCGCTGCTCCGAAACCCTGAACAGACCCCGGCAGAGAGGGCACGTCAAAAACCCCACTCCTTCTAAAAAAAATCTCTCTTACGTTCAACGGAGAACTGGATGCCTAATGCATTAACACCTGCAAGATCTTTCTTTACCCGGTGCTTAACCTTGAGCAACTCTACGCTTAGAGCAAACCTCAGGAGGAAGACATTAAACAAGCAACTCTCTCTTCTGTACTGTGTCATGGGGAAAATTACTAGGAACTGCCCGGGAAAAGACTAGAGAGGACTGTACAGAAAGCTCCCGTAAACCATTTAGAGTCTTTGTGTCAAAATTAGCTGGAAGGTCAACGAAGCTTCCTGAAGGCCAGGTCCGGAGTACTTGTGAAGGAATGAGCAGGAGGCCGTCACAGCACGTGACAGAGTCTGGTTTTGACCAGGTGCTATTTATTCCTATCTGGGTATCTGAGGCAATTATTAAAAAGAAATTGGGGGAAAAGTCTGCATCTCTATGCTGGAGAGATTTAAGCAAGCCATTTTGGAAGTGTTAAAAAATTAAAATTGTAGAAAGCGGAACCATAGGTGCCATGTTTTGCCTGAAGTGGTAAAAATACCATCTGCCTCAGTCTTTAGCAGCAGGCTTGTTTCGAGGAGCAGTAGGGCTAAACTGCAGGCATACGCTCAGCTCCAGCTGGGGAAAATACACAGACGTTTGTAGATGTTTTTCCAAGCAAGAGGAGTCAACATATTCGTTTTCTTTCAGACATATATATGTTACCATAGCAAACCAAGCATGAGTGGGGTCCGAGAAGCTTCTCCACCAGTCCCAACAAGTACCCATGAATTCCTGCAGTTGGATAGGTGGCACTCTTCCCTCTAGCTCCGCACCGAATCAGCCAAGCTTAACCGTGGGGTGGAAGCCCGGGGAACATGGAATGGAGTCTGAGAGGTACACCCCCCGGGGCTGCAGACCAATCACTGAAATTACAATCCCCATCGCACTGTGCATATGAGCTCAAGTGTTAGCAACAGCTTTCTGGGTCACAACCCACTTCGGGTAACTATATTCTGTCCACTAAAACTTCCGCAGTTCTAACTAGGGAAGGAAGACGGTCCTCATTTTTCTATTTTAGAAGCTACTGGGTGGAATCGCCTTCCAGTGACACAGTCCCCCTGTCCCTGCCCAGACTCCAGGTGGATGAGTTTCCACAACAGGTGGAGCGTGCCCGTGAGTGTGTTAACCACCTGACAGAGGTGGGGGAGACGTAATGAATGAATAGTTGTCAAGTACTTTGGTATCTTAAGATGAAAGACACCGTGCAGTGTAAAGCATTCATATCCACACTCTATCGCACCAGGGACTCAATTAAAAAGTAATTCCATTTCTTATCTGAGTGATTGAGTACGGACCACTGTTTTGCAGAAAGTGACAGTCTCAAGATCCAGCAGAGACTGATTTGTCAACAACCACCTCATCCTTTACCTTCTCGCCCTGCTGAGACCGACGGAATTTGAGAGATGGCAGGTGGGGCCGGGCCATAGAGCACATGGCCAAAATAATTTTCCATGGTCCTCAAAATTGGATTTTTCAGATAAAATTTGGCTTTTGGGTAAGTACCACTTAGAAGTAACAAAATTTCCAGCCACTAATACATTTCATAACGATCTCCAGAAATGGCTGCTGAGTTTTTCTTTTTCTTTTCTTTCTTTTTTTTTTAAAAAAAGATTTATTTATTACTTATTTGACAGAGAGAGAGAGATCACAAGTAGGCAGAGAGAGAGGAGGAAGCAGGCTCCCTGCCGAGCAGGGAGCCCGATGCGGGCCTCGGTCCCGGGCCCCTGAGATCATGACCTGAGCCGAAGGCAGAGGCTTTAACCCACTGAGCCACCCAGGCACCCTGGCTGCTGAGTTTTTGAAATATAGTTTTTACAGACAACCCACAAGGGCAGCCCTGAGCTGCTAAGCATGGGGCCCGCCTCAGTCAGCACGAAAACCATGATCATGCCAATGGAGAGGAAGAGACCTGGGGTCATGATACGTATACTACGGACCCACGAAACACTACATGGGAGACAGTATCACAAACTGTACCCTGCAGACATCTCCCCCATACCAGGAAGAGACAGATATAATCTTTTTTCTCCCATGGTACTTGGGTTTAGGTCTGTGTAAGGATGATAAATGTAGATTAATTGCCGACCTCAAGTGCATAGCCCTGAGGTGTCAGAACTGTACCACATATTCCAGAGGGCTGGGTTCTGTTTACTGGCATGAGAAATATTGTCACTGGCACTTGGGAAGGCAACCTTAGGGACCATTGAGATGGACTGTCTTATATAGTCAATATACTCTTAAAATGGTTCATTGAAGTCCTACAATACTCCATTCCAGACCTCTCCTGCTGATTATTGGTAGCAGGGAAGGCTGTGTGTGCGTAGGGTCAGGGGATATCATAACTCTTGATACTTTCTGCCCACTTTTGCTGTGAACTTTTCTCTAAAAAATAAGGTCTATTTGGGAGTGCCTGACTGGCTCAGTTACAAAAGCATGCAACTTTTGATCCTGAGGTCATGAGTTTGAACACCACACTGGGTGTAGAGGTTACTTAAACAAATAAAACTGAAAAAAAAAAAAGTCTATTAAAAAAAAAAAGTCTAGATGTCAGGCAAGATGTTGAGTTCAATTTAAGATGCCTGTGGGAAACCCAGGAGGACATGGCCCGAGTTTGGTATGTGAGGCTCAAATATACATCTAAGAAGGGTGACACATGGAGGCCCTCAGTTTACAGGTGCTCCTATCTAGTTATTCTGAAAGGAAGCAAAAGTTTGTGAGATAAGAGAGAAGGAGGAGCTGCATCTCACTCAAGGAAAAGAGAGCAAAGGCATGGAGCCATGGGCGTACAGCCCGGGGGGCCATCAGGAGAGCACAAGGTTCTGGATCAGCCCCAAGAGATCACGGTGGGTTTCAGTTGTCCCCCTGTGAGCAGAGCCTTACAGCTTGTATTTCTTCCTCCTTGTCTTCAGAGTGCAGGTGTGCTCATACCCGGGATACTCCTGATGGCTGCATAAACCAGATGGTTAGCACGTTCCTTTAGCCAAGCAGCTGTACGCATCCCACGCACCTGCTACAATGTTCCATTTGTCCCTGAGGGGAACACACAATGTGACCCAAGTGTGTTCAGAGGCTTGCACTGGCACACTACGATCTGAACCCCCACAGCAGTTTTTAAACAAGGCTGTGTGTCGGAATGATCTGTGGAGCCTTTTTCTTTTTTCAAATACTTCCTTCCTGCCCCTGCCCTGCTCTCCCCACCAGGGGATTTTGATCTTGGTGAAAGAGGGTGTGCTGCTGCACCTAGCCACGTGTGTTTTCAAAAGCTCCACGGAGCATGTGAAAACTACTACCTTTAGGAATCTAAGTCGGCTCTGTGTGGTGCTTCTCACGTATTATCTAATGGCACTAAAAAGCCAAAGATGCCAAAGGGATCTTTCTAGCAATGGTGAGTGATCTTCTCCAGTTTGTTTTTCCTCATAGCACTTACCACCACATGACTTCATGTGATGAATCCACTCAGCTGTTTATTAGTTATATCTCCCACACAGGACTGTAAATGTCCCAAAAGAAAACACTTCATCTGGCTTACTGTTTTAGTCTCGACACCCAACAGTGTCTAGGATAAAGTAGGCACTTGGTAAGGACACTTACCTGCTAACGCCTGTTACTTAACAGAAAATGTCCCTCAACTTTGAAAGGGATGATTCTCTTTTGACCTTTCAAATATAAATAAAACCACACACCAAACTGGAATGTATGAAACTGTACAGTATGTATAAAATCTACTTACCTTAGCATAGTCTAATCTTCCTTTCTCTTGAGCCTAAAGTAGAAAGAGGGGGAAATTAATTTGTTAGTTCTTTAAAAATTATTTGGTGCTTCTATAACTTGTACTTCTCCAAGAATAAAGGTCAACACTCTCTCCCTTAGTCCCCTACCATGTATCTCATTATCCATCTACATAGCTGTATGTCTACACAACTATGCACATATTAACACTTTTAAACACACTGAAAATTTGAAAGAACAGGAGACTGAGCACCCGTATATACTCTGGACATCACAGTGGCAGACGTCATGACTCTTCACTCCGCCACACCTCAGCACACGTCTTCTAAGCACAGAACGTCTCAGACATAACCACATGACTGCTACCGAATATTAAAAACTAACAATAATTCCATATTATTTAACATACAATCCATATTCAAATTTCTCCTATTGTCCCAAGAATATCTTGTATAGCTTCCCCTCCTCAACCAGAATTAATCAAGACTCACACACTGTACATGGTTTTTCTACCTCTGGTTAGTCTTTATTTATTTTTTAAAAGATTTTATTTATTCATTTGAGAGAGAGAGAGCACAAGCAGGGGGAGAGGCAAAGGAAGAGGGAGAATCAGACTCTCCACTGAGCAGGGAGCCCTAAGTGGAAGTCGATCCCAGGACCCTGGGATCATGACCTGAGCCAAAGGCAGACACTTAACCATCTGAGCCACCCAGGCATCCCTGGTTAGTCTTTTAAATCTAGACTAGATCCTCCACATTTTGAAGAAGGAAAAGTAAAAACTATTAACTTTTTCATGAAAATCATTAACTTTCTTTTAAATTTGATTTTTAAGTAATATCAATACCCAGTGTGGGGCTCAGACCCACAACCCCAATATCAAGAGTTGCATGCTCCACTGGCTGAGCCAGCAAGGCACTCTGAAAATCACTGACTTTTTTGATTTGCCATATTATTTTTTTGCTGTGTCATTTAACTTTTCTCTGGCTTGCAAGCTGAAAACTGGGTCTGAAAAAGTTTGTTTAAATGTTTCTGCCATGAGTACTTAATAGAAAATATTATATACTTAATATTGTATCAATTCAGGAGGCACAAAATGTCAGGCAGTCCCACTCTTAGTAATGCTATAAATTTCATCACTTGGTTAAGGTGGTGACTATCAGATGGTTCCACTGTAACGACATGTTTCCTTGTGTATAAACAGTAAGTAATCTGTGGGGCCAGTGTCTCCTCCACTTCCTTCGGCATAATTTTTATTATGTTGTATTATGTTGAAAGACCCTCCACCTCCACCCCTGACACCCCCAGGGATGACAGAGAAGAAAGGTGGAATTGAAATGACATACTAGGGGTGCCTACGTGGCTCAGTTAGTTACTCATTCAACTCTTGATTTCAGCTCAGGTCATGATCTTGGGGCCGTGAGGTCGAGCGAGCCCCACATCAGGCTCCACACTCAGTAGGGAGTTTGCTTGGGATTCTCTCTCCTTCTGCCCACCCCCTGGCACTCTCTCTCTCTCTAAAATAAATCTTTTTTAAAAAAGATATTCTATATGGGGTCAGACTTTATTTAAAAATATTTTAGTTATTAAAAATTTAAAATTAACACATATACTCAAATGTATTATATATAATATCCTAACATGATAGAGACAATCAATGTATTAATCTCTGTTGATCTGTCAGCTAATTTTTGTAGACTTCAGAATAAAAATCCTGCTACCTCTGCACAGAGTAAGAACTGTTCGATTTGCAAACAGGTTAGATCTTGAGACCATTTTGATCCTAAGTCAAATTACTAGTTAAGAGAAAAGATGTTTCTATAACATCGGTCCTGACTCTTCTTGCTTCTTTAGAATCCTTTAAAAAAATTTATACAAAGATGCCTGTATTTGTTTCTTATTTTCATTAATAAGTAGCTTAGAAGAAGACACTGCTCGGGTATTAGCCAGTGGCACCATCACTAACCACTCTAAGTTAAAATTGTGTTTTCTGTGAATGTTTTCTATGAAACAAAAGGTTTTCGCAACCAATGTATTACAACAAAGAATTTGGGGTTTTCAATCTGCTCTTCAAATTTTTTTTTTTAAAGATTTTATTTATTTATTTGACACAGAGAAAGAGAGAGATCACAAGTAGGCAGAGAGGCAGGCA
>LNAC01000039.1:2306474-2359270 GCA_002007465.1 Ailurus styani
GAGAGAGGGGGGGAAGCAGGCTCCCCGCTGAGCAGGGAGCCCGATGCGGGCCTCGATCCCAGGACCCTGAGATCATGACCTGAGCCGAAGGCAGAGGCTTTAACCCACTGAGCCACCCAGGCGCCCTGCTCTTCAAATTTTTTAGGGATATAGATTTTCAGTGAACCAGGAAGAGTTTGAACATAGTCCTGAGATGGATTATACCCCAAGGAACAGGAGTCGGTTCTTGGAGAACTGTAAAAACTAGGCTTATAAGAATAATATAATAAATAGGGCGCCTGGGTGGCTCAGTGGGTTAAAGCCTCTGCTTTCGGCCCAGGTCATGATCTCAGGGTCCTGGGATCGAGGCCCGCATCGGGCTCTCTGCTTGGCAGGGAGCCTGCTTCCCCCTCTCTCTGTCTGCCTGCCTCTCTGCCTCCTTGTGATCTCTCTCCCGCTGTGAAATAAATAAATAAAATCTTTAAAAAAAATAAAAAATAAAAAAAAATAAAATCTTTAAAAAAAGAATAATATAATATAATGTATTATATATATAAATATATATTATATATAATAATAATATCTGCTCAGGTATTTTATATTTACTTGTTTGTGTGTCTGTGGACATCTTCTTCCAAAATAGTTGTCTACACTCAAAATCCCTCTTTCTCCACTCTAATATTTGCAGTTTGTAGGCAGCCCTTGAGCACGTCCGTATAGCGCACTCATGACCCAGCTACTAAACTTTGTTAGTGCGCAAATATGAACTGGCTTTGATCCAAGGAATAATCCATGGCTTGTGACTAAAATTTTAGCAACAGCATTTCACAATTTGCTTAGTCTTTAAGTTCTCAAACTCCCAGCTGTCTCTTGCATTCATTTTAGGTTAAGAGATATCTGACATTGAGGCTGATCCTGTGCTCACAAGCTTTCCATCTTTTCGATTGTTCATCCTTTCCCTTGTCTCTTGCTGATTAGTATGAATTGCTCCCACACAGCACTTTTCAAATGATGCACGAACAGGGAGCTCTATAGAATTGTTCCTACTGTCCCACAACTCATTCCCACAATAAACTTGCCATTTCCTCACTACTTGCAATTTTGTTCCTGTTCTAACCAGCGTAACATTCTGCGTCTTTCAACATTCTTATCTTTCAGTGTTTAACACAATGGGTATGTTAAAAGTGTTGAAAGTGGTCTTTGGGAAGTTGAGGAGTTTTCGTATCTTGAGATTGCTAGGTAAGGAGAGAGGGAGAAACGATATAATTTACAATGACTTCAAGGGGACTTCTCCTTTTGGAGGTATGAGGTCACTTTCCAGTTTGTATCATAAAACCAAAACCCAAACCCAAACCCAAACCCAAACCCAAACCCAAACCCAAACCAAAACGAACAGCTGTTTCTTCAGGTAGGAAGAATGAATGTAATTCTGTTCATAGATAAGAACATTAGAGTGATCCTATTTCAAATTTTTGTAAAACCATTTTCCCCTCCTTGGATTATAAACTAATTATCTTAGAGAATTCTATTATTTTGAGGTACTTGTGCTTTATCAATCACAAGCTATTTTCAAACTCTCTCACTTTATTTTGTATCGCTAGCTTCGTTACCACCCTTTCACCCAGGAGAGATACACTTTGCTGGAGACGGCGGCAGAGAAACACCATGTATGTAATCCACATCTGTTCAGTATCAGCTCTTAAATGTTTTGAAAGCTGAGAGATTAGAAGCCTACATAAAATGACAGCACGATTACCACAGCCATTACAACCTGAACAGACTTTACTGTTGATACGCAGCTCCCCTGAACGTCCTTTTCATTTTATCACAACAAACATCCTAGTTCTGTGAAACCATTTCATCCTTGACTGCTTTAGCTTGTACATAAAAGTATAAGTTATTTTATAAAACCAATACGATATTTAAATCTTTATAGGTATGTATGTATTTCCAGCCATGTGTGTTAATATCTACATGGGTCATATACATGCCTAAGAGTATACGTATTCTGATACAAAATTTTTTCACAGAAGGCTTTTAGAGCTTATAAAAATAGGGCACATGGGAAACTGATGGAAATGATGACTTAATCCCCTCTATAAATAATAATAATATTTCTCATTAAATAGTACCTATTCTATTTCTTTTTGTAAAATTAGTTAATTTGGGAGGGGTCATAGCTTCTCTTTGGCCAGATAATCGCTCATTCACTAAATTCACCAGGCACCTCCTATGTGTCGGGTCCTGCTTAGGCACTGGCAACGCAGCCATGAACAGAACAGATCAAAACCTCTGCCCTCAGGGAGCTTAATCTCTAGGGGTTCACATACCATCTCCCTCTAGGACTTAGGCTCTATGAGAACAGACCAACTTTCTCTCCTGCTCACAACTGTATTCCCTGTCTAGATCAGGACTAGTACTGAGCACATGGCTGATAACAGCTGGTGAATGAATGCAGAGATGGATAAGTGGTTTTTCTTTATATATGTTGGTTCTGTCCTGTCTATTCAGGAAACTTATGAAGCACAGTTCATTATACTCACTCCTAGTTCTAGGAAAGTTGGGTGTCCAGATTCAGAGTGCCAGGATGTAGTTAACGGGGAAGAATTAGCTGATGTTTGACAAATCATTTTTACCTGTCTTGAATAAGACCACGGGTTCATTTTACTGCCCAACTGCTGTTTGTAAGTAGGCTAAGTAGGGAAATCTATGGACTATAAATTCAAAGAATTCATGAAAATCAAACAACGAAAGGATAGAACAGAGAAGACTGATCTAGGAGACTTCTCATAGATACAGAAGTTTAGTGGAATTAAGTGCCTCAACCTTGAAAGCAGTGTGTGGAAGTGGAAAGACTGTGGAACGGACACCTCAGGACGTTTCAAGAGCTGTACCTCAAAGCTTAGGGTGCTAAAGATGCCTTGTCTATGGAGGAAAGCAAGTGGCTGATATCTTGATGGTGACCACCCCAAAAGCACAGTGCCCTCTTGGGAAGATGTGATATGCTGGGTGTCAGAAAATATGGTTTCTAGCCCATAATACATTAAAACCTCCAACAAGTTAAAATTTTTTCTGCGCATCTTCATTTTCTTTTCTATAAATTACAAGAGTATTGGACTAGACCCTGTGTTCCCAAATGTTGGGCTCTCATAAATGCTGAACTGGCTATCGGAATCACCTGGGTAGTCTGTTAAAAATGCAGAGCCTCAGTACCCTCGCCTTGAGTTTCTGACTCATTTGAAGATCACCGGTCTGGACCGTTATCTGTCCTTTTCAATTTGTTCTTCCATATGCATCAGTGCTTACTTCAAAGGCTAAACGAGAACAACTATATAAACTCTGTAAGTCTCAAGGAGAATGGAGTGCTATAACTTTCCCCTCTTTTTCTGACATCTGCCACTTATCATGTATATTTCTAGCAGAGCAAGATATTATTAAAATAACTTTCTCGCTGGGGCCCAAAATAGGCTGATATAAAATAAATCCAGACTGTATTTCAACAGCCAGCAGTCCTGAAGCTCTTCCTGCCACACTGCTCATCTCCAGAAGCCACTGTAAATTCTCCTGTACACGACAATTCCCTGCGGGCTTCATTACTAGGGTCTTTAAAAGGGATTCAGTCATCTTTTTGCCTCCTGCAGGTGTGCTTCTTGTCAATCCAGGTCAGGAGAAAAGAAAGTACTTTTTCCCAGTCTTTAGCAGTTCACAGAGAATGTGTGGTTTGAACCTTGTTTTATCTTAAAAAAAAAAAAAAAAGTGAAAATAGACAAGATAGTGTGCCAGTGCTCATGACACCAGAGGCCTCCTCAGACAGCTATAGTGAGAATTGTAAAACAATATTCTGTACAAAAGCAAAAAAAAAAAAAAAAGCCAGCATTCTGAGTGAGAGGATGCACAGAGGGATTAATTCCAAAGGTTTATACACCAGTCTCAGCAGACCAAAGGCAGACAGATTCCCTGTTGGTAAGTAATGGATGTACAATGTGGTCTTTTACTTTAAGAAACAAATGCTTTCTTATAAGTCAGGTAACAAAGAAGGATTGGATGACATAAATGAACTGTTTCCAATTTTCAACTACTGCTATCTGGACTTGAAGGCTGGAGATGGAGAAACCTTTTTCTGAAAGTAGAAAACTAATATTCCACAGCAGGGAGTCCAGAAATTGCTAGAGACTGATCATCTCTACTTATCATGTTATCCTTCCCGAATGCTAGCAGCTATATTTGGGAATAACAGTCGTTTTAAAAGAGATTCTCTTTTTAACATTTTACGGAAAGGGGCGCTGGGTGGCTTAGTTGTTAAGCGTCTGCTTTCGGCTCAGGTCATGATTCCAGGGTCCTGGGATCGAGCCCCACATCGGGTTCCCTGCTCGGCAGGAAGCCTGCTTCTCCCTCTCCCACTCCCCCTGCTTGTGTTCCCTCTCTCACTGTGTATGTCTCTCTGTCAAATAAAGAAATAAAATCTTTAAAAAAAAATTTAAGGAAAACTACGTTTCTCCTCAAACTTTTTTTTTTTCCTCCTCAAGCTTTTCAGTGGAGCGAACATCAGGAAACACATTTGCCCTCCACCTACATTAACCAATTGCTAATATTTTGTCATTTGCTTTCTCTTTGGATGATCATCTGCTGCCTGACAGTAAGTTGTAGACATCATGATGGCTCATTCCTGAAAACTTCAGCATTTATCTCCTAAGAATGTTCTCCTGTGTAACCACAAACCCATTATCACATCCAACAAGTTTAATGCTTCCTATAATGTCTAAGAAGTCTATACTCAAATGTTTCCAGTTCAACCAATAGCTTTGTTCAGAGCTGTTTTTATCCCGATCCAAGATCAAGTTAGAAACCATACAGGGGCGCCTGGGTGGCTCAGTGGGTTAAGCCTCTGCCTTCGGCTCAGGTCATGATCTCAGGGTCCTGGGATCGAGCCCCGCATCGGGTTCTTTGCTCAGCAGAGAGCCTGCTTCCTCCTCTCTCTCTGCCTGCCTCTCTGCCTACTCGTGATCTCTCTCTCTGTGTCAAATAAATAAATAAATAAAATCTTAAAAACAAAAGTTAGAAACCATACATTCTTTTTGGATGTCATGGCTTTTAAATCTTTTCTCATCTACAAGAGTCCCTATACCATACCTTTTCTGTCTTTCATAATACTAGCATCTTTTAAGAGTCCAGGTCAATAGCCTTAGAGAATGTCCCTTACCCTGAATTTGTCTGATTTTTTCTCATGGTCAGATTAAATGAAAACTTTCCTTTTTTTGTCAAGACAACTACATACATGATGCTGTATACTTCTCCATTACATTAGGAGTCATACAATATGTTTGTCTCATTATTGGTGAAATTAAGTTTGTTCACTGTTTCCCTTTGTACTTAATAAGTAATCAGTGGGATGCTTTGAGTCCATGTGAATATTTGGTTCCCTTCTAACCATTCATACAATTGTCTTAACCCATTATCCATTAATCATCCTTATTTGAATAAAAGATGACTTTGGTGGCTGCAAAAACAATGACATTTGAAAGGTCTTTTGCAAGAATATCACTGGCTCCTTTAGAGAACACAGGTCCTACTGAAAAGAAGTTCTCTGTGCATCTATATTGATAGGATGAGGTGGAGTTTAGTTTTATACATGAATGTAAAGGTTTATGGGGGGACAGAGGAAGGGAGGAAGGGTAGGACCTCCATCCTCATCCTACAGTGGTTTGGATAGAGTGTATGAGGATTTACAAAGCTTACAAATCAGGGGCACCTAGGTGGTTCAGTCCGTTAAGCATCTGCCTTCAGCTCAGGTTATGATCCAGGATCCTGGGATGGAGCCCTGCATCGGGCTCCCTGCTCAGCGGGAAGTCTGCTTCTCCCTCTCCTTCCACCCCTCCCCCTGCTTGTGCTCTCTCTCAAATAAATAAAATTTTTTTTAAAAAATTAAAAAAAAAAAAAAAGGAAGCTTACAAATGAAATTTCTATTAGATCTGCTAGACCCAAAGTTTAAGGAGTTGAATTTTGGTTTGGTAGGAGAAGCAAGCCTTATACCAACCCAGCTTTCCAGTTACAAGTGGGAAAGGTATCAGAATAGAAAGGAACAGGGCAGGCTTCTTTGTGATCCTGATCATTCTTGCCTATTGATAAGACAGCATAGAAGGCATCTCCAAGGAAGTCAACACCATTTAGAACTGGACTTCTATGTTACCTTCTCTTTTACCTGGGAAAGCTAATCTTTGGAGGGAAATGTGAATGTTCAAGGATTATCTTTTTTGTATTCTCTTCCTTGGGCTAACTGGGAAAAGAGGAAGCAACAGACAGGCGCACAGAAGGTCATGGTGTCCAATTAAAAAAAAAGAGGAGGGTAGGGGCAGCTGGGTGCCTCAGTCGGTAAGCATGTGACCCTTGATTTCAGCTCAGGTCACGATCTCAGCTCAGGTCATGATCTCACGGTTGTGGGATTGAGCCTCGACTTGAGCTCCAGGCTCAGTGTTGAGTCTGCTTGAGATTCTCTCTCTCCCTCTCTCTCTGCCCCTCTCCTCGTTTACATGCTCTCTCGCTCTCAAAATAAATAAATAAAACCTTTAAAAAATAAAAAAATTTTAAAAAGAGGAAGGACTTGTATTATCTACATAATACAGTTTTCTTTATTCAGAAGCCTTGTTATCCCTTTGCAAACCTTTTCTCTTGCTACGCTTTCTTAGAAACTGGAAGAGACAGGAGATTTAAAATTTCAAACACAGACAAAATCTACCCAGACTGCAGAAAGGCCAAGAGCAAGGAAATCAGGCTGAACATGGAATTGAGTTGTTTCCTTCACTGGCCAGGTTCCAATGTGATGGCCATCAACCTTGATGGTGCACCTCAAGCTCACAATGTCAAAAACCAAATTTATACCAGTTTTTCCACTTAACTTTTCTATTTCTATTAATGGCACAACTGTTCCTGTAATCCAAGTTCAAAATCCTGGTTTTGAACCAGGATTGGCTGACCCTCCCTAAACACACCTGCCAGCTTCTCCCTACCATACCAATTTTCAGCCCCTGTACATTTTCTATCTGAAATGCATTTATTTCCCCTACCCCCAAAGATTTTATTTTAAGTAATCTCTACAGCCAAGGTAGGGCTTGAACTCACAACCCCAAGATCAAGAGTCGCATGCTCTATCAACTAAGTCAGCCAAGTGCCCCCTCTGAAGTGAGTTTTACATCTAACCTCCTTCTTGTTGCCAACACTCTGATCAGTACTTTTCTCCTGAACTTATCAACAGGTTCCCAAAAGCTTCCTAACAAATCCCCTTCTCTCTACTATTTCCCTGTTCCTTTCATCCCATAGGATGTAGCCAGACATATGTGCCCTATACAGACACAATGTGTCCCTAAAACACATTTCAGACCTTGGCATTACCTGGCTCAGAAACTTTCAGTGTCTGCTCCCTGACCTGAATCAAGCTCATTTTCTGCAAGCAAACATCCACAGTCTTACTATTTTAAAGAGTATAATTCAGGGGCACTGAGTACATTCAGAATGTTGTGCAACCATCACCACTATCTAGTTCCAGAATATTTTTGTTGTATTGTAGCAGGTATCAATACTTCGTTCCTTTTTACAGCTGGATGATATTCCATTGTATGGACATACTATATTTTGTTTATCCATTCGTCATTTGATGGACGTTGGGTTGTTTCCACTTCTTGGCTATTGTAAACATTGTGCATCTGAACATTCATGTACCTGTTTTTGTTTGAACCAAAGTCTTTAAACATAGGCATTATATATTATTTCAAAGCAATTTTTTGCCTGTCCCTATACTGCCCTGCATTTTGACATTCGATCCAAATGATAATACTCGTATTTCTTTGAATACAGTGCTCTTGCCCATCTGCATTCCTTTTTCACGACTTCTATTGCTTAGAAGCCTCTCATTCCCATCTTTGCCATAGAGATCCTCTTCTTCAAGGACCCCCTCAGATATCACCAATTTCTCAAATCACTTCTTGACTTTCCTCTGTGCTCTCTAAATGACATCATTACAGTACTGCTTGCATTTGTGTGTTTCTCTTATCCTCTCTTTAAGAGGCCACAGACAACCTACAGGCAATTTACTTCTCTATCTCCTATAGTCGAGCACTTTGTTTCCTTAAATGTAACAGAAAACCTTAAGATAATATTTTAATTTAGGAGCTCTCTAGAGCCATTTCCGCCTTTGTGGTCTCATATACAGTCCCTTCAAATGCCCACACTGTCCACCCTATGTGGTAGAGGATGTCAATCCTTTTGAAACAACTCAAGGGGTGCCTGGGTGGCTCAGTCGTTAAGTGTCTGCCTTCGGCTCAGGTCATGATCCCAGAGTCCTGGGATCGAGCCCTGCATCAGGCTCCCTGCTCAGCAGGAAGCCTACTTTCTCCCTCTCCCACTCCCCCTGCTTGTGTTCCTTCTCTGGCTATGTCTCTCTCAGTCAAATAAATAAATAAATAAAATTTTAAATTCATTTGAGAGAGAGAGGCAGAGAGAGCACAGGCAGGAGAGAGGCAGAGGGAGAGGGAGAATCAGGGTTTCCGCTGAGCTGGGAGCGGGACATGGGACTCGATCCTAGGACCTGGAGATCCTGACCTGAGCCAAAGGCAGATGCCTAACCATCTGAGCCACCCGGGCACCCCAAATAAATAAAATCTTAAAAAAAAAAAAAAAAGAAAGAAACAACTCAAAACAACTTAAATAATTAGAAGGATATCAGGTAGCGCTAATGAAGACTCTGTGCATTTTTCTCTTTTGTGTAAGAATATACATGTGTTATGTTCATGTACACCAGCCTTGACTAGCAATCTTTGCTTCATGTTTTGAATGAGAAGTAAAAGCTGGATACCTAGGGATGAGTGAGTTACAGCTTAGCACTGGTAAAATGTAGCTCACTTAGGTAGTTTATGGCCAGTTATGACAGTGTCAGAATGTCACAAGCCTAAGTGACATTTCAGTACTTTCAGAAATAGCCAGGAAAATATAATCATAATTCCTATCTCTTCAGTGACTTATAATGGCAGCAGAAAACTAGAAGGATCATTAAAAATAAAGCTTGCTGACCTGCAATAGCCTCTGGACTCCCTGAGAGAGTCAGAGCTCTGTGGTTCTCTGAAGGATTCTTCTTTCTTTTATTAGGAATCAAAATGGTAACTGAGTAATGACTTCACCTCCCTAGGGTGAATCACCCATTCACTCAGTATTTTTACCTGATCATTATTTTTCAGCAGCTACAAATTTAAATTTAAAATTAAGGTAGAATTTAGTATGGAAACATTGTTCAACAAATATTTTTCAGCTATTTCAGGTCTGGCCTGGTGCTTTTAACTGCCTCTTACAGAAGGGGTGTGTGTGTGTGTGTGTGTGTGTGTGTGTGGACTCACGCACGCACAAGTGCCTGCTTACAGGTGTAATAGAAGACAGCTATCTAATCTCAAGACTTTGGGAGCTGAAGAGAAGGTAGCAGGGCCTGATATCAAAAATTCTAGAAGTTTCTTCTTCCTGGCTTCATAAGGATATTGAATGGGCACTAAGGGTATGTGATCTCCTCTTCCCTGCCATGCCTAGTCATTAATCCTCACTCTCTCCAAGCAGGAAATCGAAAGGGTAGATGGGACACACACCTGTCTGTGTAGAGCAGGGAAGTAATTTTACATGTGATAATAAGAAATCATAGGTGACTTCCATCATTGGGAGCAAGACTTTTCCATTTCTCAGTGTCAAAACTAGTATTAAGCGTCTAATAGAGATTAATATTTTTCTTATAATGCATCTCTTACCTAAGAGACTATTTCTTAGGTTTATTTGAGAGCTGAAAGGAACCTCAGAATGATCTAGTTCAACAGCATCATTTTACAGAAAATAATAACAAGGACACAGAAGACTGTGATGAACGTTATACAGATGCTAGCTGAGTCCAAACTAGAATCCAGGTCTTTCAAAACCTGGTCCTTTCCTGGCCATTTCTGCAATACGAACTTGACTTTTTCTATTTAACAAAACAGACCTGCCATCAAACAGCCTAACTCTGTGAAAACCATACCGTACATACTTTTTTGACAAATATTATTTGGATGACTATTTCAAGGAGGTCACTATGTCACGTGCCACAGATAATTCAAAGGTGAATTCACTGTTACCCTTAAGGATCTTGAAATAAAATTCAACACCCGGGGAAGAAAGGATCACAAAAATGCAGTGGGGGTAAATATTAGGAAAAACTGAAAAGAGAGTACTCAAACTAATTTCAGGATTAATAAGCAACTTCCTTGAGATTTAGGATACAATGTCCCTCTCGAGTATTATGCTAATTGTGTCCCCTAACTCTGACTAGGGGGCATTCACAGAACAACATTATCATCATCTAGAGCTTTATATAAACATGAATATTGTGGGCGCCTGGGTGGCTCAGTGGGTTAAAGCCGCTGCCTTCAGCTCAGGTCATGATCCCAGGGTCCTGGGATTGAGGCCCGCATCAGGCTCTCTGCTCAGCAGGGAGCCTGCTTCCTCCTCTCTCCTCTCTCTGCCTGCCTCTCTGCCTACTTGTAATCTCTCTCTCTGTGTCAAATAAAAAAAAAAAAATCTTAAAAAAAACCCATGAATATTGTAATTTAGAAGATAAAAATAAACTCAAGTAAGGAGTCTTTAACCTGAGGAATGTTTCCCCTTGCATGACAAAAACCAAATTCCTAGTTCATATTTGTTTCAGATGAATGAATCTTCTCTTCACCAGCGATCCTGCTCATGACTTAGACACGGAGATATAAGAAGGGCCTGAAGCTACTGGAGAAAGCCACATGGCCTGGCGGCACTGTGAGATGGGCAGTAAACTGCCAGGCTTTCCTGAAGGATGAGGATCTAGATAGTATCACAGGGAACTTAGGCTGTGGGCAGGACATCATCTGCTCAGACATCATCTCAGCAGGGTTTACTGACCTCTGGACAAGATCTATTTGGTTTGTTTGAGTTACTGCCTAAGGTACTGGCTATTTGGAAAGGATATCCTTCTGAAAAGTGAAAATCAAGTTGGAGACAGTGATTTGGGACTATTTCACCAGCTGTTTAGGAAATCCTGGATTCTCATGTTGTCTACATTAAAGACTTTGTATGCTTGCAAAGAAACTAAAAATTAAATATGTCCCTTTTCTGTGAAGCTTCTTTAAAATTCACATCTCCGATACATATATATATATGAATCCATGTAAATAGCCAAGGGAGAGTTGGTAGCTTCCATTCAACATATTTAGCTGCATCTTTTCAACGAAAATGTAAATCTGCAATGTATTCTAATGTAACCCAATTAGAGCTACTAACACCATCTGTATATATATTTTTGGTTCAGCTGTCAAAAAACACACAAATACACCCCAGTAATACACTATTCAATAGTTGTATATTTCATTGTACTATACTTATTTAATCTTTTTGTATTTTTTAAAAGATTTTATTTATTTACTTGAGAGAGAGATAGAGAGATAGATAGATAGAGAGAGAGTGAGAGAGAGAGAAGGAATGGGGGGAGGGGCAAATGGAGAGGGAGAAGCAGACTCCCAGATGAACAGGGAGCCCGACGCAGGGCTTGATCCCAGGATTCCAGGATCACCACCTGAGCTGAGCCACCCAGGTGCCCCTTTTTTCTATTTTTAAATGAACCAATTTTCACTTTTTTCCTTTTAGAGTTACTATTTTAGTGCATATTTTAATAGGTAAGTCTTTGTTCACGTCTGATCTTTTTTGGAGGATAGTTCATTATAAGCAGAATTATTATAGGAAACGATATACAATTTTAAACTACACATTTTTAAATAAAAGCCAACACCTGTATTTAAAAAGCCAACTCTAGGGGCACCTGGGTGGCTCAGTTGGTCAAGTGTCTGCCTTAGGATCAGATCAATGATCTCAGGGTCCTGGGATTGAGCCTCCACGTCAGGCTCCCTGCTCAGGGAGGAGTCTGCTTCTCCCTCTGCCCCTCCCCCTGCTCATGCTCTCTCTCTCTCTCAAATAAATAAATAAAATCTTTAAAAAATTAAATAAAAAGCTAACTTTAAGACTTCTAGCACTCTTCAGACCCTAACTGTTCTGTGTCTCTCTGTTTAGCTGTTTCTTCTGCTGTTTACCTTCAAACAGTGCTTTTCCTTGATTTTAAATTTCAGGCATTATCTATTGATTCTACCATGAAAGGAATAATTACATTTCTTACATGATGAAACATAGTCTTTTTCCCTACCCTCCTCCCATTTATTATACTCTTTGGCTTAAATCGATATTCTGTATTTATATTTTTATGCTGTATAAATATTATTCTCTAAGCCATGTAGAGTATTATGTTGTATTTCCTTTCTTATACATTTAAAATTTTTTCACAACAGCTAATAACTGCTTATCTTAATCCATATGTTTAGTGTGGCTGTTTTAAAACCTGGCCCCAAATTCCTTGACATTCTTCCCATTGCTAGGTGCATCTACCAATCATTCTTGACCGTGGGTGGGCTTGTGAGTGTCTGATAAGAGACAATGGAAATGACTGTGTGTGACTTCTGAGGCTGGTCAGAGAAGAAGATGCGGTCTCCACCTCGTTTGCTGAAACACTTGTGTTTGGAGTTCTGAGCTGGCAAGGAAGAAATCCGACTATTCTAAGGCTGCCATGCTGCAAGGAAGCCAAGTTAAATGGAGGAACCACGTGTGAGCACTCTGGTTGGTCAGCAACGTGGTCTTGACATCCCAGCCCAGGTGCCAGTGTGAGTTGAGTCTCCAGATAATTCCAGTGCCCAGCGCTGCTGAGTCGCCTCCAGCCTCTGGGGCATTCCAGCTGAGGCCCCAGATGTCATGGACTAGTCATCTCTGTGCACTGTCTAAACTCCTGACTCACAAAATTCACGAACATAATTACATGGTTATTTTAAACAGCAACACTTAGTTTTCTACGTATCTATGGTTAATTTGTCTTTAATTCTCAACACGGTCAGGGTGCCTGGGTGGCTCAGTAGGTTAAGTGTCTGCCTTTGGCCCAGGTTATGATCTCGCGGTTCTTGGACTGAGCCCTGCATTTGACTCTGCTCAGTCCGGAGTCTGCTTCTCCTTCTCCCTTTGCCCCTTCCCCTGCCACGCTCTCTCTCTCTCTCTGAAATAAATAAATTAAATCTCTCTCTCTCTCTCTCTCTCTCTCTCTCTCTTTTTAAAGATTTTATTTATTAGAGAGAGAGAGACAGTGAGAGAGGGAACACAAGCAGGGGGAGTGGGAGAGGGAGAAGCAGGCTTCCCACTGAGCGGGAGCCTGATGCAGGGCTCGATCCCAGGACCCTGGGATCATGACCTGAGCCGAAGGCAAATGCTTAACAACTGAACCACTCAGGCACCCCAATAAATAAAATCTTAAAAAAAAATCCTCAATATGGTCAAGCATGTTAGTTTCACTGTTTTCCTTAAAAAAATTTCTCCTGGAGATCTCTGTCCTCTTGTTCCAATCTGGACTGGAGGCATAGCCATCAGCCTAGGACATGCTTGGATGAGAGACAGAGTGGCGTGTCACTTGTTACTTAAAGATGTGAGCCCGGTGGCAAGGTTGCCTGGGTTTGAATCCTGGTTCCACTACTTGTTAGCTGTGTGACTGTGTACAAGTTAATTTCTCTGTGCCTCAGGCTCCTCATTAGTAGAGTGCTTGGCACACAGTAAGTGCTCTTATTGTTGGCATTATTACTGTTTACTGTTCTTCCTTTCATGTTGTCCCAGGAATTCCCACTGCCTCCAACCTATGTCTGGATCCCCTAGTTCCTAGATTCCATGTCTTGCTCTTTCTTGGTTACTTCCTTGTCTTAATAAAACTTACCACCCGAAATACATCTCTTGAAAAAAGATGCTTGGGCGGTAATGTTTCTTGAGACCTTGTGTATCTGTTTTGAATTGTCTTTATTTAACACCACACTTGATAATGTGACAGTCATAAAAGTCTAAGTTGGAAACAATTTTCTCTTTGAATGTTGAAGCTATTAGTCCACTGTCTTGAAGCTTTCAGTGTCACCACTGAGAGGCCTCTTTGATTCTCCATCTTTTGTATGGTAGGTTTTTCTTTTTCTTCCTGGAAGGATTAGGTTCTCTTTTCATCCCCATTGTTGCAAAATGTGATAATGATGTGACTTGGTAGGAGTTTTTTAAAATTAATTATTTAGGGCACCATTTCAATTTGGAAACTTAGGTCCTTCAATTCTCAGGACTTTTCTTTATAATTTTTTTGATGTTAATTTTCTTACCTCTATTTTCAGTTTTCTTTCTCTGTGACTCCTAATAAATATAGGATCTGTCGAATGGGTTCTCTAATTTTCTTAACTTTTCTGTTGAGCTTTTTATTCAACTTCCTGGAAAATTTTCTCATTTGTATCTTCTACGCTTCTGATTTAAAAAAATTCTGCTTTCGGGCGCCTGGGTGGCTCAGTGGGTTAAAGCCTCTGGCTTTGGCTCAGGTCATGATCCCAGGGTCCTGGGATTGAGGCCCGCATCGGGCTCTCTGCTCGGCAGGGAGCCTGCTTCCTCCTCTCTCCTCTCTCTCTCTGCCTGCCTCTCTGCCTACTTGTAATCCCTCTCTCTGTGTCAAATAAATAAATAAAATCTTAAAAAAAAATTCTGCTTTCATATTTTTGTATTCTATGATTCTGATTTCTTATTCTTGGATTGTCCCTTTTTATGTATCATCTGTTCTTATTTCATGAACTTAATGCCTTTTCTCATTGAGTAGATAGATTATAGTGCTTATGGAAGGTCTTTCTTTCTTTGTATGGTCTGTTTCCTCTAAGTTTCTTTCCATCAGTTCCATCCAGGTCTGCAGGTCTTGTCTCCTGGGCTTGACAGTTTCCCCAGAAATGAATCCTCTCCTTTTCTACCAGGTGAATATGAGGGATTTTAAGCTGGCTGATGGCATTTTGAAAGCCAATACAGGAAGAGGGTTAGGACAGGGAAAATCTTACCGTTCCAAATGCAGATATCAAGTAGGCTGTCTTTGCTTGAAGTGCAGCTGCTATCCCTGCCCTCGGCTGTGCCTAGTTCCCCAAGTCCAGTCTCACATTAACCCAATCGACTAAAACCACAAAGCTAAATAAATTCTATCAAGTTTTAGGTAAAAGTACAATACTTAATCATTCCAGAGTTTCTGGATTAAAAGAAAATGAAAAAAAAAATCCCTCTCCTCTTTTACACCTTCTCTCCTGCAAAAAAAAGTAGGAAATTCACCCAATTTAAGCCCCCTTTCCCCTTTGACTTTACCATGCGTTTTTTTTCTTTGATAATACCTCAGAATTGGAGTATTCAGGGTCCAAGTTTGTTTTAAAATAACCCAATGAGCTGACAGACGGAGCTTCTGGAATTCTGCAGCTTGTGCTAGAGTCTGCAGATGGGAAATTGCCGTCAGTTAAAGGGTGGTGGTATTACCATAGCCCAATTTTTGAAAGCTTTTAGAAAAAAAAATCCTCTGAATTAATTAGCATCCACCACAGGCCCTGGTTTTGTGTTGCAGTATTCTAAGAACCCAGATAATAAGAAAACAGTATTTCAATCCCTAACTTTTAACTAAACTTTGCCTCTTAAAAATGCAGATTATAGGGCGCTTGAGTGGCTCAGTGGGTTAAAGCCTCTGCCTTCGGCTTGGGTCGTGACCTCAGGGTCCTGGGATAGAGGCCTGCATCGGGCTCCCTGCTCGGTGGGGAGCCTGCTTCCTCCTCTCTCTCTCTGCCTGCCTCTCTGCCTACTTGTGATCTCTCTCTCTCTCTGTCAAATAAATAAATAAATAAATCTTTTTTAAAAAATGCAGATTATAAAGTAAGAATGCTACCTGTTACGTGAAAATGCTCTTATATGGCTTCGCTCATCATGAAATACCAATAATGTTCTAAAATCAACTAAATACTCCTTTACTGATACAAAATAGGAATAATTTTGTTTTACCTCTGCGATCTGCTTAATCCACAAATCTCTTCCAAGAAACTCCTGATGTAAGACTACGGGAGCTGAGTTTAGATTAAAGGCCACGGAGTCACCAGTCTTTTCTTTAATAAAAGGCTGGAGATCAGAATTTATCTAGGAGGAATAGTTAAAAGAGTTAAATCAGTCAAATAAAGACACAGTAGCACCTTTTAGTCCTTTCAGAAAGTACCAGTTAATGCAGTGAAAAATGAAGCTAAAGGAATACAGCTTTTAGATGAACTTTAATAAAGCCAAAGAACACTTCATAGGATTAACAATAATCTTTAAAATTCTTTAAAGTAATTTTTCCGGGTGCCTGGGTGGCTCAGTGGGTTAAAGCCGCTGCCTTTGGCTCAGGTCATGATCCCAGGGTCCTGGGATCGAGGCCCACATCGGGCTCTCTGCTCACCAGGGAGCCTGCTTCCTCCTCTCTCCTCTCTCTCTGCCTGCCTCTCTGCCTACTTGTAATCTCTCTCTCTCTGTGTCAAATGAATAAATAAAAAATCTTAAAGTAATTTTTCCCTGACACATTTCCTTTTCTATTTGGCAGCAGACTTTGTTTTACTTTTTAAGTTAAAACCAATAATTTAAATAAAGTTTAAGTAAATGTAATTGCTTAATAAACAAATCTAAGATTTAATAAAATATATAAACACTCGTCTGGAGATATTTTACATGTATGTAACATATGTATATATTTTCACCTCTCTCAAGAGCTACTAAGAAATATATATCAAGGGGCGTTTGGGTGGCTCAGTTGTTAAGCATCTGCCTTCGGCTCAGGTAGTGATCCTGGGGTCCTGAGATCGAGCCCCATATCGGTCTCCCTGCTCAGTGGGAAGCCTGCTTCTCCCTCTCCCACTCCCCCTGCTTGTGTTCCCTCTCTTGCTGTCTCTGTCAAATAAATAATAAAAACTTAAAAAAAAAAAAGAAATATGTATCAAATGGAATTTTTAAGTGACATATATACGGGGATAGCAATGTAACAGCTAACTTGAGACTTTTTATATTTCATTATGCCCATTCAAAAGAATCAATTTTTAGAATTAAAGCTTTCAATTTTACTCAGTATATTTCTAAATTTCTTTAACTTGCCATAGTTTGTTTGACATACGAAACTGTAAGGGAACTGTAACAAAAATGCAAATATTCTTTCATTCTGTAAATGGCAACATTAGGTGTTATTTAATAATTTGCAAGAGTTCTTTCTTTTTTTTTCTTTCTTTTTTTTTTTTTTAAAGATTTTATTTATTTATTTGACACAGAGAGAGAGATTACAAGTAGGCAGAGAGGCAGGCAGAGAGAGAGGAAGAGGAGGAAGCAGGCTCCCTGCTGAGCAGAGAGCCCGATGCAGGCCTCGATCCCAGGACCCTGAGATCATGACCTGAGCCGAAAGCAGAGGCTTTAACCCACTGAGCCACCCAGGCACCCTGCAAGAGTTCTTTCAAGAACCCTTTCAGGTAGTAAGAAAAAACAAACATCACAAATGTGGTGTAAGTTGTAGCTTTCTATCAGAATTACTTAGTATCCACCAATCATACTATTTATATTATGTAACAATCACCATCTATGGCTGATAGATTTTAAGTGCACAATAAACATTTTTTTGAGATATAAAAGCAGCTTATTAAATGGCAAGAAGTTTCTTATGTATCATTTCAGCTATTTAAGAACTGGAAAAAGAAAAAATGTGCAAATACCTTATGACTCATGGCCATGTGCTTCCCATACTGAAATGCCATATCCTGAACGTCAGCATCATGCTTTGCTAATTCCATGGCAGCTTGGCAGCTCTTTGCTAATAAGGCTCCATGGGAGAGAAAAGTCTGCTTCTTCCAAGTTGATATTCCAATATCTTCTGTGATATGATTTTCCTAAAAAAATACAACAAAGCCAGGATTTTACAAAAATGCTTTAGGAGTAATTTAATTGTTTTGGCTTTTGAAAAATAAGAGTTAAGAAGTGAACTATTTAAAACAGGCTATTGCAATAAGACAGAACTAAAAGATGCTAAACCCCAGGGCTCCCTAAAGAGAACTAAGGAGATGGGAACTAGGGTAATGGCAAGAAAAATGAAAGAAATGCTGAAGTGAATTTCATTTTGAACTAGGACACTTCTATTAAAATTTATTTGTATAGGATAAGGCAAAATTAGAAACTTGCACCTCCACACTAAGTCCCTTCTATATTCACGTAAGTTCTTGAGTGCTGGTATTCCAAACGTAAGAAGCCTATTGCCTTTAACTTATGTGGAAATGTCAAGGGCATAATGAAGAAACTGCATTGTCTTAGAAAATTAAATAAAAAATCACAGAGGAGGTAACCCGTTATAATGGAGTATGATTAGATCCATTATCCAACCAAATTTATTCCCATAAGAAGAAACAAGGACATATGGGAGTATATAAGTATAGTTTATTTAATTTCATATTCTCAATTAGGAAAATCAATGTAGTATCTGTAAGTATACACACACCTACTGCCTCTAGACCAGTGGTGTCCAATGAAAATATAATGTAAGTTACATATGCAATTTAATATTTGCCAGTAGTTGCATTAAAAAAGTGAAAAGAAACAGGTGAAATTAATCTTAATGACATATTTTATCTATCTCAATATATCCAAAGGAGGTGGGAACTAGGGTTCCCACCTCCTTTGGATATATATATCTTTTGGGTATATATATATTGAATATACATATTCAATATATATTTCAATATATATTTCAATATATAATCAATATAAAGTTATTGCGATATTTTATATTTTTATATACTAAGATTTCAAAATCAGTGTGCATTTTACACTTAGAGCACATCACTAGCCACATTTCAAGTGCTCAGTGGGTACAAGGAGTTAGAGGCTGCCCTACCGGACCAGTCTGCTTTAGGCAGGGGGCTCCCTGAGGACAAGAATGATAAATTTTTTACGCTGTTTCTTTGAAACTTCAAACAAATTAGAACCCATCCAGAAGGATTAACTAACCCAGATACTTTCTTCCTGCTACCCATACCATAATCCTTCCCCTTCCATCATTCTTTGAGGACCAAACAAAAATATAGTAAGAAAACAGGACAATGAAAAGGTCAGTTCAGATCTAGTCCTATTTCTCTCACCACGTGGAAGGGCACCTTCAGCCCAGTGGTCAGATCAAATTCCCAGCTTCGTTTTATTTATTATGCCTTTAAATAAGAATAAAGTTCCACTTATGGCAACAGTTACAAGTGTGCAACATAACATTGTGTAATAATAAAAAAGTCCACTCATAGTAGAAACAGTGCATTTGAGTTTTATAAAATATTAGGCATGAATAATAACATATTTAATTTTAGGTATTTGAGAATGTATTTTTAAATGTGCGAAGTTAACACACCATATTAATAAATCAAAGATAGAAACCATATTATTTCTCCATATATATACTAAATAGGCATTTGACAAAATTCAACTCCTATTTTTGAGGGGGGGAACCTAAATAAAATAGGAACAGATGTATATTTCTTTAATATGACGTGTGTGTGTGCCTGTGTGCACATGTGTCTGTATGTCAGCCCCAAAATCAGCAAATACTTTATAAAGAAACATGAGTCTTACTAAAGTCAAGAATAAGAGAGATGCACAACATCACTGTTGTTTAACTGTGTAACGGAAGAGGCAAGAAAAGGACAGATGTATTAGAAAGGAAGATTTTAACTCTTATTATTTGAATACAATATGACTGTATATTGGGAAAAACCAAGAGACTCAACTAAAAACTACAATAAGCAAGATAATTCAATAAAGTAGCAGCACATAAAATGAATGTATTATTAATATGACAAATGTATTAACCATAGCTTTCATGCATAAAAAAATAATCAGAAAACATTATAAATAGGGTCTTTTCTTCTATTACGTCTATGAAAAGAAAGAATAAAAAGCTGGGAATAAACTTAGAAAGGTGAAAGATTGATATGAAGAAAATGTTAAAATACTAGTGAAGGAACACAAGTAATTTGAATGAATATAAAAACATATCACATTTAAAGATGGCACAGTCCAGGGACGCCTGGGTGGCTCAGTTGGTTAAGTGTTTGCCTTTGGCTCAGGTCATGATCCCAGGGTCCTAGGATTGAGCCCCATGTCCGGCTCCCTGCTCCACGGGAAGCCTGCTTCTCCCTCTGCCTGTTCTGCCTACGGCTCCCCATGCTAGCGCTCTCTCTAACAAATAAACAAATAAAATCTTAAAAAAAAAAAAAGTACAGTCCGACCTCATAAAGTTTACCCCTATTAAACTAAAAAGACCTTTTTTCTGTCCTGAAACCAGGCAAGCTGATTCTAAAGTTCACATGGAACAAACAAACATAATAAAAGCACAGGAAAAGGAAAACCATGAACAAGAAAAGCAGTGTGAGTTGGGGGAGGGAGAGGAGGGGTGCATGGGGACGGTGAGAGATGCCTAGCCCTACTAGACATTACAACTATAAAGATAGCATGTGGGCGCCTGGGTGGCTCAGTGGGTTAAAGCCGCTGCCTTCGGCTCAGGTCATGATCCCAGGGTCCTGGGATCGAGGCCCACGTCGGGCTCTCTGCTCAGCAGGGAGCCTGCTTCCTTCTCTCTCCTCTCTCTCTGCCTGCCTCTCTGCCGACTTGTAATCTCTCTCTCTGTGTCAAATGAATAAATAAAATCTTTAAAAAAAAAAAATAAATAAAGATAGCATGTATTATACTATAAAACCTAAGTAATTTCAAAAAATGAGTACTTTTTAGACAGAAAGACAACAGAACAAAATAGTCCAGAAATCAAACTATATATAAGAATTTATTAAATTTTAGGGAAAAGTTGAACTTTTTCCATAAATGGTGCTGGTACAACCAAATAGCTATCTAGAAAAAAAAATAACAGATTGATCTGCATTTACACCAAATGTCAAAAACAAAAGCAAAGCAACCAACCACAAAACCATAGGCAATGTTAGAAGACAAAGGACAATGAGGAAAAGTATTTGCATTTTCTATCACAAATGGGAAGTCTCCCTGCGGTAGGCTAATAAAGTCTGCGGCCCCTGCACCCGTCTCTCCCTAGATGTTACCTTAATGTGGCCAAAGGCATTCTGCAGATGCAACTGAATTCAGGATGTTGAGATGGAGGGATTATCTCAGATTAACTGGGTGGGCCTATAGTAATCACAAGGATCCTTGTAAGAGGAAAGAAGCAGGGTCTGAATCAGGCGATGTGATGACAGGAGAGAGAGACAAATTGGAAGATGCCATGTTGCTGAATCGGAAGGTGGAGGCTGGGGCCGTGAGCAGAGAAGGCAGAAATTAGAAAAAGCAAGGAAACGGATCTCTCCTAGGGCCTCCAGAAGGAAAGTCACCTTGTTGACACCTTGATTTGGGGGCTTCTGACCATGAGAAAAAATTGCCACCTCTGCAAAGATTTACTAAGTGTTGGTGAGGCTCTGGAGAAACAGGCCTCTCAGTCACAGCTCGTGGAAGGGGGGACTGGCTGGCAATTCCACCATGTGTCCATGAAAATTACAAATATATTTGCCCTGTGACCCAGCAGTCCCATTTCCAGGAATTAATCCTACATCTAAGCCCACACACATGTGAAATGAAATACATACAAGTTTACGGTCTATTGTTCACCCAGCTGCAAGGGTGATCCTTTTACAACTTAAGCCACACATACCACATTGGCCTTTGTGCTGTTTCTCTAACACTCCAGGCATGCTCTTCTGAGGCCCCTGAACTTGCTGTTCTCTATCATGCAATCTCCCCAGATGTTTGCAGGGTTTAGTTCCTCATCACTTTGGGGTCTCTGCTCAAATTTCAACTCATCTTTAATAGTCTCCCTCCTTCCCTTATCATTTCCTATCTCCTTACTCTGCTTTAAACCTCTTTTCCGTGGTACTACTGGACTCCTCATATAGTTACTGGTTTAATGGTTTATTGCCTGTCCTCTTCACTAGAATGTGGCTGCACGAAAGCAAGGACTTTTTCTGTCTTGCCCTCCTGAATCATCAGCATTCAATATAGTACACTAGGTATGCAATAAATATTTGCTGAACCTTTATCTTTCTTTTGATACCTTTCTCTTTCTCTCATTTCTACCTTCCTCTGTCATTCCTAACTTGGAAATAATAAAGAATTGAAATAATTCTCCTGGAACACCTTCCTACCACTCACAGCATCAAGAAAAACTTTAGCATGCCATTTAAAGCACTCCTTTTTGGTACCAAGCAATACTCCAAGCTCCATCTCCTACCCAAAATAGTTCTTTGAGGCCTGCATTCCAGCAACACAGAACAATTTGCTGTTTCTTGAATAAAATATGTATTTTCACGCTTGTGTGAATTTTAAAATATTATTCCCTTCAAAAGGGATTATCATCTCCTCCCATCCCGTTCCTATTACATTGAACACATCCGGTTCAAACATCACTTCTTTGAGAAGCATTCTCAAATACTCCCATAAATACTTTCCTCTTCAGACTGTTACCTTACTTATATTACAACATAGCATTTCATTCTTTCTGACTTACACGATTGCTTATTTGTCTTTTCTTGACTAGGTTGGACCTTGTCTTAGGCATCTTTGTATATTTTTAATCACTTAGGCCATATTTAATCTCCAACAAATATTTGCTAAATGAATAAAATCATGTTTACCTGTTGCATTTCTTAAGTATTTATATGTTCTTTAAAAAATTTTTTCAAGATAATGAGTAGATCGATTCATACAACGAATGCTAGTTGGCAACAAAAGAGAAGGAACTATGGACACATGCCCTGCATTGGATGAATCTCAGAAACATTAGGCAAAGTGAAAAAGGCAGGCACAAAAGGCCACATATTGTATGACTTCGTTTATATGAAATGCAGATTAGCGGTTGCCTAGGCCGGGGGTGGAAACTGTAAATGGGCATGAGGGCCCTTCTGAGGGTGTGTGTGAAAATGTTCTAAAACTGATCTATGGTGATCACTGTAAAACTGGATACAGTTTCCAAAAATCATTGAATTTTATGCTTGAAATGGGCTGATTTTATGGTATGTAAAATACAGCTCAATAAAGTTGTTAAAAAGAAAAAAATGAATGAGTATTATTTTACACTTCTTGGTCTCAAATGCTTAAACTGTCATTTCGACAATTTCTATGACTCTCAATTAACTTTTTGGGGGTTTGTATACCATCCTCATTTATTCATACAACAAGCTTTACTTAGGTTCTGTCATGGGTCAAGTTCTCCGCCAAACAATATAGACATGAAGATTAATAGTCTGTCCTCAAGAAGCTCACTGTCCAAGGATGGCATGTATAAGTATATATATGGATATAAACATATAGTTAAAGCAATATAATTCTGTTTCAGAATAATTTTTGCAGGATTTCCAATAAGAGATTCAGTTTGGTTCATTATATTTTCCTTATTGTGACTAAGACATTTTATTATTCATTATATCTACATTTTAAATTATGCAAGTGTCACATAACCACTGAAAAAAAATTAGAAAATTCAGATAACCAAGAAAACAATTAATTTATAGTCCCCAGAAATCTACTCCTATAAGTTAATACGGGTGTAAGTTAATAATTCTGTTTCTAAGTTAATCAGAACATTTATTCCCTGAACATTAAATTATTAGATATTGTGAACTTGGTTACAAATGAAACAAAGTCCCTCCATTCATTTCCATCAGCTTCCCATGTTATATATTACAAGAGCATGCTGTATTACAAAGGAAAAATTAATGTACAATTATAAAATACCAAGAAACTGGTTTGATACCCACATTCAAATCAGTATCTTCACACATCAGAGATACAGAATTGGTGTGAAATGAATGAATGTAGTCAGAGTAAATGAGATTTAGATATTTTTATAGCATCGACTTACATATGTGTAGTTTTTACTGAAGATTTATTATCTATAAAAGGAAGACACAGTGAATGAATATTTACTTTTGATGGGATTTCCTTTTTTCCATAAAGGTAATATATACCAATATGCCTATCGAATGACTGTCAGACAGAAGTACATTGATTTAAAAAACGCAGGTCTCTCATTCACTGTCACATGACCTTTTTGCTCAAGTAAGGCTGGTTCAAATAACACACACACACACACACACAAACTGAAGCATGCAAGGTGATGTTGGCCTGAGATAGTGGCACTGGTGGTTTTGCTCAAATGTAATATGCTGTTCTGCTAACTGAATTGTCTGGGGGACACGTACTCTGAGTTGCCTTTCTAATGAAAGTGATACATTTGTTCATAAGTATTCACAAGAGACCAAAGTGTGTTTATAAAGTGGCTTGTTGGGATTAAAGGTCTGGTCCACCGCCACAAAACAAAAGCAAGGAAGATGACAAAGCCCCATCTAGAACTTGCCAAATCAAACTGCTACCTTTCACATTATCAGAAGAGAAGAGTCTGGGTGATTAAGAAACTGGCTATCTGTTGAGTTAAAACCCCTTTAAAGAAAGGATGCAACTATCCTCTGTTTTCATGCTTCCTCCTTCTGATACATGCTAGAAGCCACTATCTTTATAAATGCAGCATAAATTTGGCTTTGGTGAGAGATCTGATCTCTTTAATGCCCCATTTCACCATTTTATTTTATTATTATTATTTTTTAAAGATTTTATTTATTTGAGAGAGAGAGAGAGAGAGAGAGAGCATGAGAGGGGAAAGATTCAGAGGGCAAAGCAGGCTCCCCATGGAGCTGGGAGCCCGATGTGGGATTTGATCTTGGGACTCCGGGATCATGACCTGGGCCGAAGGCAGTTGCTTCACCAACTGAGCCACCCAGCACCCCCCATTTCACCATTTTAAATGTTCGCTTTGAGTTGCTGTTTTCAGATATTTTGAGCAGTTAAACAAGATCCAAAACAGTTTACTAGCCTTACTTAAAAAAAAATTAAGTTCAGGAAATTCTCAATAAAGACTCTCTAAATTTAGGGATAAGAAGGAAGCAAGGGAGAGAATGAACTCTAGTACTTCCTGGGAAGGAGCTATGTGATGGCACTTTCACATTCACTATTAAATTAGCTCTCAAAAATCTCAATTATCATTATTCCCATTTAAAAGTTAAGGAGGTTTGAAGACTATATTTTGACCAAAATCAGACACTAGTATGTGACAGAGATGGGTCTCAGACATATAGCAACTGGATTCTATTTTGCATAATATGTAACAGAAATATATGCAAAATCTTTTGTAGTTGGAAAAGTAGGCTGTATTTAAGAATGAATGACATGTTTTATCTATGTATCAAAAAACCTTTTCAACCTGTAACTTATGTCTTTTAATCATATCTATTGAACAAATCCAAGAGTCTAGAGTATAAGATGAGTAATGAAATTAGGAAAAGTAGACATCGCAGGTATTTTTTTTTAGGAATCCCTAGGGAGGAAAAAAAGTATAATATTTTAACAGAATCATCTAATAGGGTAAAATAATTTGCTCTGATTTATAATCAAGCACATGGGAGACCGTGAAGTAGGTATCTGGAAGCTTTATGTCTTTGTAAATCATGGGAGAGAAATTGGTAAGATCTGATTCCAGTGTGTAACTAAATACTGTCCTTTTGTTGTTGTTTTTAAGAGATTTTATTTATTTATTTGCCAGAGAGAGCGAGCGAGAGACAGAGAGCAAGAGAGCGTGAGAGCACAAGCAGGGGGAACAGCACCAGAGGGAGAAGGCTCCCTGAGGAGCAGGGAGCCCTATGTGGGACTCAGTCCCACGACTCTGGGATCATGACCTGAACCAAAGGCAGATGCTTAACCAACTAAGCAACCCAAGTGCCCCTAACTAAATATAGGTGTTTTTTTGTTTTTGTTTTTGTTTTTTAATGCCTGTATAGAGGAACCTGGGTGGCTCAGTCAGTTAAGCATCTGCCTTTGGCTCAGGTTGCGATATTGGGGTCCTGGGATAGAGCCCCACGTTGGGCTCCCTGCTCAGCGGGGAGCCTGTTTCTCCCTTTCTCCCCTGCTTGTGCTCTCTCTCTCTCTCTCCCTCCAATAAATAAATAAAAAATCTTAAAAAAAATGCTTCTATACAATAAAGCTATTAAAACGTCACTCACGAATCTTGAGTGAGTCAAATCTTTTTGAGCGAGCCAGTCCCCTCCTTCCCTCTGCACTAGTCAGTTCTTGCTGAGATGTATAGGAGTGAAAAGGGGTCGGGATGGAGAAGGGAAGACTCTTTTATAGCACGAATCCTTCAGCAGGTGGTATCCTTGGGAAGGGGGAAGCTCTGAACAGCTAGAGGGCAGCAGATAGTCTTCGGATGGGTTGTGCAGTAGGGGCAGTAGGGAATACTGAATAATTCTTTGAGATGAACAGACTGGACAGCACCGACAGCAAATGTGGCCTGCTCTGAAATGCACAGTATAGGTCTTGCTCGGGATACCATGTGTATGTGCAGTAGATGCAGGGGTCTGATTTTTCTGCGTGCTTACTATATGCCAGGCACTGTGGATTTAAAACTCAGGCATTACTTCTTGATGGTTAGTTCAGCAGAAGTTCGGTTTCAGTACATAGAAAGTAGTTTGGCATGTGAAAAGAGAGCTGTGTTTATAGTACAGAGAAGGAAGTGAATACTTCTATTAAGGAAGAGTTCTATTAAGGAAGAGTTGGGGCGCCTGGGCGGCTCAGCTGTTAAGCGTCTGCCTTCCGCTCAGGTCATGATCCCAGAGTCCTGGGATTGAGCCCCGAATCTGGCTCCCTGCTCAGCAGGAAGGCTGCTTCTCCCTCTCCCACTCCCCCTGCTTGTATTCCATTTCTCCCTGTGTCTCTGTGTCAAATAAATAAATAAAATCTTAAAAAAAAAAAAGGAAGAATTAAAGAAGGCTTCGGTTGGGGGATTGTTGGGGCTGAGTTTGGTTCTTAGTAATAAACTGGAATTTGCTCGGAAGGTAAGGCAGAGGATGACTTTGGGGGCATCATATTAGTCCCACACTGTTGAAGCATACCGTGGGGAGGGATAGGTGAGGAAAGAGGAGACTAGTCGGGTAGGTAAGAGGTCCAGAGGTTTGGATCTTATCATTTAGGTGCTAGGAAACTGTTTCAGCAGGGAAATGATATGATTACATGTGCAATTTAGATGGGTTGCTCCAGAGGCAGTTTAGATGGGAGGGGCAACAACGGCTAGATCCATTAAGGGGTAAAGTGTTATATTCTAGGTGAGCAGATGAGGTAAAATGGTAGCTAATGGAGACTGAGAGTCAAGAACAAGACGAGCTGCTCAGAAAGTGAAAACAAGATAGCTCCCTACTGTGGACAAGATGCTGCCCACCCGGGATCCCTGCCCCTCTCCCTTCTTACTAACAAGACCTCATTTTGTTCAGGTACTCACAGCTCTGACATGTAAACCACACTAACGCCATCTTGGACAAATCTGCCAGAACAACAGTTCTGGGACCTGAACCTCCTTGAGCACAGCACCCCCTGCCCCTCCCACATTCTTTCCTTTTATGTAACCACGCCCTTGTGTACACCCTTAGGGCATGACGCCCTTGCCCTGTCCAGGAGATAGGACAGAGGCACACACCTACTTTTAAAGTGTCCTCTTGGTGGTTTCCTAGTATGTACTCCCAGCCTCTAGGCTGTAAAAATAGATCCTAAGGGAGGTGGGGTTGCAGCCTCGCTGCTGCCAAAGATATGCTTCTGTCCCTAATTCCCCTTGAGAAGCCATTTTTTTATCTAACTGAAATTGTCTGCCTTTTTCTTTGGTCTTATAGCTCGTTTGGCCTTTGGAGGTTGTCTTGCACATACCCCCATTTCATGGAATACTTGCCAATGATTACTTTAGGGATGGGCGTGTGGTCTAATTCTAGCTAATGAGACAGGAGGGAAGTCTACCAGGAGGCCCCTAGAAAGAGACCCAGGTGGAACTAGCAATTGTTTCCTTGAGATGTTGCTCCGTCTCTGTGAGACACACCCAGGACTACTGTCGCCAAACTGCCAACAGCCTGATAATAAACAGGACGCCAGGAGGCAGAGCAGAGACAGAAAACCCTGACATCATGGAGTCGTCATGTTAACTGTCCCTGATGTCCCAAATTGCCCAGAACCTGCGCGTCGGACTTCTAGCCTCAGGAACTGTGAAAAAATAAAATTTTGTTGTTTAGGCCATCCAGTCTGTGGTATTTTCTCGTGGCAATCCGAGCTAACACAAGCGCCTTCTGCATAAATGTGAGGATTTGATCAGTGATGTTCTGAAAGCATATTTACGCTGTTCCTCCCAATATCTTTCAGCACAGTCTTCACGACCATCATGTTAACATACTGCCTTAAAGTATGTTGAAGAGATCTATATGCTGGGCGTCTGGGTGGCTCAGTGGGTTAAAGCCTCTGCTTTTGGCTCAGGTCATGATCTCAGGGTCCTGGGATCGAGGCCCGCATCGGGCTCCCTGCTTAGCGGGGAGCCTGCTTCCCCCTCTCTCTGTCTGCCTGCCTCTCTGCCTCCTTGTGATCTCTCTCCCTCTGTGAAATAAATAAATAAAATCTTTAACAAAAAAAAGAAAAAAAGAGATCTATATGCTGATGATCTATTTCTGCATAACAAACTACCCTACACCTTAGTGGCATAAACACCACAACAATGTTATGATGCTCACAGATTCTGTGGGTCAGGGATCTGGAAAGGGAACTTCAGAGAAGATGGCTGGTCTCTGACATGGGGTTCCTGGGACCTCTGTTTGGAAGACTTGAAAAGCTGGGGACGATCTACTGGCTGGGGGCTGGGACAGCTGGGTTACCAGATACCCACTTCCAACAAGCTAGCTTATTTACCCACACCTCTGTGAGGCCTTTCAGGGACAGAGGACTGGAGCACCTCCCTGTGGGCTAGTCACATGACTTCTCCCAGCAAGGTGGTTGAACCGCTTGAGTTCTGAGAGAGACCAGACAGAGGGAGTGCTTCAAGACAACAAGCGTTCTAAGAGACCTTTTCATGGCTGATTCCAAGAAGTCCTGTAGCGTTACTTCTATAGTACTTTATTGGCTGAAGCTCTCATAAGCGCATTGAGATTCAAGGGAAAGGGACACAGATCCTCACTATTTGATAGAAGACCATGGGAGGAAAGTAAAAAAAAAAAAAAATTATGGCCATTTTATTTTATTTTATTAAACCACCACACTCTCTTTTCCAAGAGTGCTCAGGAGAGCAACTGATTTCTCTGCTCCCTTCCAGTTATGCTGCTGGCTAAGGTGATGATTCAGAATGGAGTAAGGCAGCCATGGGGGTAAGCCTGGCGAGGGGCAGAAGTATTAAGGATGACGGCTCTGCTTTTGACCTGAGAGTCTGGATAGACAGTGGTGCTCTTTGTGAAGACAGAGAAGAATGGAGTGGGTTTGGAGGGAAAGATCATCTATCTGGTCTTATGTGTACTGAGTCTGACATGCCTGTAAGAGTTCCAAGAAGAAATATTGAATAAGCAGCAAAATACTTAGCTCCAGAGCTCAGGAGTGGTCTCGGATGGATATAAATTGAGACTCACTGGCATATAGACAGCTGATAATTGAAGGCATGGGCTTCATTTTCTGAAAGGTCTATTCTTGTCCTGTGATCAGAATGGTATTCTGTTAAACAATTTACATGCTTAATAGTCATGTTTTATCTCTCAGGCAAATAAACTGCCTCTTAAGATGTTTTGCTGTGATAGCTATCAGTGAGTGACCTAGAGTACCTCTAAATGGTGTACAAATTCAATTTAAACACTGAACAAATAAAAACATTCACCAACCAGACCCACTCTAAACTTGAGGGTCTGCTTAACTGAAAGGACCATTATACATACTAAGCTGTCTCAGTCACCAACAGCTTTTTTGCCTTCTCAGTATCTGTGTCAACCTTCACTTTTTACTGCTATCTAACTAACCTAATACTCCTGCATTTGATTCTAATATGTTTGCTTCACAATACATTTGCTGCTATTTCCTTTAAATAAAAACATTTTGTAGATTAAAAAAATAGATATAGTACTATTGCTTAAAATAGTGAGTACCTTTATTATTCTTTAAACTGTATGTATCTGTTATACATCTACTCTTTTGTATGAGTGATACATTTCATAATAAAAAAACATTTAAAACCACTCTTAGTAGCCTTAAATGTGAATAAACCCAACATTTTTATTTGTAATGAATGATTTAAGATTGTGTCTACTTTATGAAAAAAGGATGTTAGTAAAATTATAGGTATTTATTATTACCACCACTAGCATCTTCAAAGTCTTGGAAATGTGAGTGATATAAGCTTGAACAGATGCCCAGCAAGCAATAAAACATGACATGGCATGTTTTATTAGCTCGTTAATACATGCCTTGGGTGCAATGTGAGGGACAGGTTGTGAGTAAATGTACAAATGAAATATACCCCAGAGTATCTTAATGCTTTTATACAGCACTCACTGTTTCACTTCTAAATCTCTTAAAATACATGTTTTCTTTTATCTTTTTATTTTTTATTTTTTTAAAGATTTCACTCATTTATTTGACAGAGAGAGAGAAAGAGATCACAAGTAGGCAGAGAGGCAGGCAGAGAGAGGAGGAAGCAGGCTCCTCCTTGAGCAGAAGGCCTGACGCAGCCCTCGATCCCAGGACCCTGAGATCATGACCTGAGTTGATGGCAGAGGCTTTAACCCACTGAACCACCCAGGCGCCCACATGTTTTCTTTTAAAGATAGTTTTTACACACACACACACACACACACACACACACACACACACACACACACGGGATATTTTTAACTCCAAAAAAAGGAAAATAAAGTTTTCCTATATCTAATCTACAAAAGAAAACTTCCAATATCAACTTCCTTCCACTTTGAAAAGGTGAATTCATTTCTTGGAACTCAAATCACTGATTCTTTAGTTGACCTCCCTTGTCCACCTTCATCCATGTTTATGGGAAGAGTCTGCAAAACCTTGGATCTTCCACATTGTTTTGTGCTTCTGTTTGCACACTGCACAACAATGTCTCTGTAAGAAACACTGTGTTCCTCTCTGGCCACCTGATGACTGCCATCATGAGCAACATGGTTAACTATCACCACGAAAAAGTTCATGACCAATTACCTTCTTCACTGGAAACAAATGGCCATTGATTGTCCTTCATCCTAGGAAGGCAACACTAACTATGACAAAAATTTAGGAAAAACTTGCTAAAAGGTACAAGACCACACCGGATGTCATCTTTGTATTTGGATTCAAAGCTCATTTTGGTAGTGGCAAGACAATGGGCTTTAGTGTGACTTACGATTTATGAACCCCAACAGTCTAGCATGATGTGGCCTGTTTGAAAAAGAAAAGACCTCAAGAAAACAGTGAAAGGAATACAAGAACAGACCGAAGAGAGTCAGGGGGGCTGCAAAGGCCAAAGAAGGAGTGCTGCCAAAAAGAAGGAGCAGATTCTGTAGTGACTTTACCTGGGGTGATTGTGCAGATTTTTCATGAGGATTAAGAAGCTATAAAAAGTTTAAGAAAAGCTCAAAAAAACCCATCCCACTGTAGATGCTTCAGGAACAGCCCTGACATGGCTTGCCTGAAATGCCAAGTACCAACCCTCTGTTGTCTTTAGCCAGAGGAGGGTTGACAATCCAGTTACTTAGTAGTTCTGAGCCCTGGAAGGCAGGGCTTGGGTCCTCAGGCTCAAAGAATCCAGTCAACTGCTCCAATCAGAACCCTTACGACAGGCTTGTCCTAGACTTCCAGGTCCCCATGGATTGTCTGACTCTCTCTGACTCCAATTTACTATTGGTAAAGCTACCCCAAACTCAGTGGCTTCCAAACAGTCATCACGTGCCATGTGTCTGTGTGTCAGCTGGATTCAGCTAACCTAGACTGGTGGCTCTGCTTCTCCCTGCATGTTTCTGGGTTGGCTGGAGGGGCTCTGTTTCAAGTGCTTCTCATTCTTCTTGTTCTGGAAATCTAGACAGAACAGGTTTTCTCATAGTGATCGCAGAAGCCCAAGAGAGCCTCCTGTTGGCCAAAGCAAGTCAACTTGCTGCGTGCAGCGTTCAAGGGCATGCAAGTACACCCTGCCCATAGTGAGAGAAGACTGCAATTAAATGGCAAGGGACACGGAAACATGTATTACGTTTCCTAGTTTCTTTGGTTCAGAATTCAGGAATGGCTCAGCTGGGTGGTTTCAGCTTGGGACCTCTCAACGAAAGACTAGAAATACTATCATCTCCAGACAAGAGACTGAAACCAACTTGTACAAATACTCTGTATTTCTATTTATTGTCTATTACCTTTTAAAATATACTTTTCTGCAATGCAGTCCATTTCATGGGAAAATGCTATTTAGAGGGTACTAGGCATTACTAGAGGTAAAAGGCTGTGCTACATAAAGAACAGGTTAAAACATGATGAATGTTGAGTCAATGCCACAAAATACACAGCGAGATGGTAAGAGAGCAAGAGACATAAATTGTCAATCACTTAATAAGTTGAGAGAGAGAATACCTGCTGAACTCCTGGGCCCTTGCCCTACATGTACTTCCACTGCCAACAGTCTTGTCTGTCACTTCAGACCCATGTTATTTCAAGACTCTTCCAGCTGGCCTCTCCACTTCTAACTTCTTTGGCTTCCATTTGGTCCTATTCACAGCTTCTACAATAATCTTTATCACAGCTCTTCTCAATGTATAAGATCCTATGGTGGATTCCACTTTATTTTAAATCCAAACTCCCCAGTACAAATATTTAAGATCTACCCTTCGACTCGTGGATACCTTTTTTTTTTTTTTTTTAAATTTACCAGTGTATTTATTTTTCAGAGTTTGCATTACATCTCTCTCTCTTTTTTAATTATGTTAGTCACCATACAGGACATCCTTAGTTTTTGATGTAGTGTTCCATGATTCATTGTTTGCGTATAATGCCCAGTGCTCCATGCAATCCGTGCCCTCCTTAATACCCGTCATTGGGTTCACCCATTCCCCCCCTGCCCCCTCATGGTTCCCTTTGAAAATGACCACCTTTCCTAGGAAGGCCCCTTTGCTGCAGCTCCAACTACAACTCTGTCTCCCCCTTAGTTCTCAATACCCATGTACCTGATTTGTCCAAGCACAGCTGCTGGCACATAATAGGTACTCAATAACATTTGTGGAATGAGCAGACCTAGAATAATATCTGGGTAACCCTAAAACAAAATAAGTTTCTTGGTTTTAATTGAACCTACATCCAAGGCACCCACATGCTGGTGTCATATGTATTTTCATACTACCGGTCTGCCTCTTGGCACTTACCTCCAACCACTCTAGTATTCGTCCACTCTGTGCCTGCTGGGTAGGTCTTCCTTCTATTCTGTGGATACGTTAAGCTGATTCCTCCTTCAGGCCTTTGCCTGAGTTGCTTCCTCTTCCTGGAATGCTTTTCCCTCTGTTTGTTGTTGTTGTTATTTTTGTTTTGTTTTGTTTTCCCACACAGTTAGCTGCTTTTTGTCATTCAGATCTCAGCTTGAAAGTTATTTCCTCAGAGAGGACTTCTGTGAACATCCAGTCTAAAGTAACTCCCTCAATCCCTCACTGTCACGTCTCCTCATGTAGTTCTTTGCCATATAATTATAACTATCAGTTATTTCTCTTGGTCACTTATGTACATGATTGTTTAGAGCTGGCCTCTCCAATAAGATGGAAGCTCCCGGAGGGCAAAGATGTCCTATTCACTGGGCACTTGGTTTGCTCATGTCTGGCGCAGCAGATGCTCAAAAGATATATGAAATGGATGAATACACGATGCCAACGCTCACCGCCAACTTCCCGATCCCAACAAATCCCAACAACTTCGAGTTCCTTTCTACTGTAACTTCTAAGTCTCAACTAAAAGAAAATTACCTCCTCTAAGAAGCTCCCCTGAAATAGTGTGAACTCTAAATGCTGCCCTTCTCCTCCATATTTATCCTGTACCATAACATTTTCCATGTGGTCTTATGGGTAAATTGCTCCCCAGTGGTTTTCTGTGCATGTCTTTCCTCTAAGCCATGTGTATCATCAGGCCCTTGAGGGCAGGTCTGTGTTTTTGGCTGTAGCTTTGTTCTGAAGAATCCAGTAGCATTCAGTGTGCCGCTGTTGTGTACACCATGGCAAGTCAAGTTTACTAATAAACACTTTATCAAAACTGTCTATTCTTGCTCTATGGCTAACATAGATTCATGATAACAAACAATTCAACCAAAAGCCAATGTGAAACACTTGATCTAGGTTTCCCAAATTCAATCTCTTTATTATGTTGAAGTTTCAGGAGATAGAATTTTACTCTCTCAGTTTCCATCAAAAAGAAATATCTTCACTAAGATATAAATTACTACATATCCTCTGATTTCTGAGTAGGTGTTGGGAGAATTGGCTATTTGCAATTTTTTAAAAAAAGATTTATTTATTTATTTGAGAGAGTGTGAGAGCATGAGAGGGTGTGAGCAAGTGGGGGGAGGGGCAAGTGAGGGGAGAGAGACTCTCAGGGAGACTCCCTGCTGAGTGGGGAGCCTGATGGGGTTCAATCACATGACCCTGACATCATGACCTGAGCCCAAATCAAGAGTAAGACACTTTACCAACTGGGCCATCCAGGCACTCTGGCTGTTTGTAATTTTATGATGAAGCTTTTTTTTTTTTTTTAAGATTTTATTTATTTATTTGAGAGAGAGAGAGCATGAGCAGGGGAGAAGGAGAAGGTGGCTCCCTGCAAAGCAGGGAGCCCAACACAGCGCTCGATCCCATGATCCTGGGATCATGAACTGAGCTGAAGGCAGCCTTTTAACTGACTGAGCCACCTAGGTGCCCCTATGATGAAGCTATTATTAACCATATTCATCAATGGGCCTACTACATATATCCCTATTTGTTTAACTTCAGGAAAAAATTTCTATACAAAAATTATCTGTAGAATTAATCATCAAATAATGACAAATTCAGAACACAATGTATTTCTCTTTCAGTCTTAGTTGGGAAGAAACAGTGTCAAATTCAAAGTCCATTTATAGAATATTGTGGTAGTGCTGACTACAATTTCAACTTCCTCTCCATATTCTCCATTCTATTTTTATTTTCCTAAATTATTTGTTTCTTTGTCTACCCAAACTCGTTTACCTATGAGTCTACAAAGAGGAATTCCTATATTACCTCTCTGGAGCTCTTGACTCTTCCATGTGGAGAGACTGCCAATAGCTCAACATTAATCTGATTCATCTAAATGCATCTATATCTCTGTATAACCAAGCCTGTGTTATATCAAATCTATTATAATTTTTGCCCCAGTAAACCAGGTGTGAAACATTGGAGCCATTTTCAATTTCTTATTCTCATGGCTGAAGTACACATGGCAAGTAAGCATGGAGGGTAACAGCAACACAAAGACATCATAAATTTTATAGGAAGAAAATTATATATACACACACACACATATATATATATACACACTCACATATAAAAATATATAAAAATATATTTATACATACTATACACACACACACACACACACATATAAAGATTTTATTTATTTATTTATTTGACAGGGAGAGACACAGCGAGAGAGGGAACACAAGCAGGGGGAGTGGGACAGCAAGAAGCCATGGAGCAGGGGGCCCAAGGCAGGGCTCGATCCCAGGACCCTGGGATCATGACCTGGGCCAAAGGCAGATGCTTAACGACTGAGACACCCAAGTGCCCCTATATCTGTTATTTTTTAAAAAGTCATTACAACACAAATCAAAAAATAAAGTCATGTGGGCTGGCCCTGCCACCAAGATGGAGTAGCAGACTAGATTTACTCCTCCATCTGAAACCACTAAAACAATGGACAAAATAGATGAAACAAGAGTTTTAATACAGTCAAAATCAGGGAACAAATGACCATGATCTCTGAGAAATGGGAAATAAATGAGTCTTACAATTGTTCTAGCTGATTGCCTAGAGAAAATGCCAGGTTGCAGTAGAGCCTAACAGTCAGTCTCCTTGAGCTGAGGAGATGGTTTAGTGTGTCTAGAGAGGCCAAAGGGTTCAAAGTACCGGCTAGTTTGCACAGGACAGAGTTCTCAAGAAAGTAGAGCTGCACAGAAAGCTCTGGAGATGTACAGAGGGTTTCCCTGAAGCCTTCACCTGAGTATTACCAATGCATGGGTACAACAACACTATCAAAGCCAGAGGAAAGAATCATTCAGAAGGTATAGAGGGAACGATCCCCAGAGCTCACACAGGGCTGGGAATGGTTCCTGTTCCCACAAGTTAGAGTGGAAAATCTCATAATTCATAGGGTATCAGTAGAGTGCTCAGAAGGGTTTACTTTAGAGGTGGGGAAAATTAGCCCCAGGACAAATGCTAGTCTGGTCCTGCCTAACAAAACTTAAAAGTAAGACCTGAAAAGATCAAACTTTTTCTAGTAACTTAACTGAATTCTAGAAAAACACTCAAGAATATTTATAGAGATACAAAAATACCTGGAATCCAACAAAATAAAATTCACTGTGTCTGGCATCCTATCAAAAATAACCAAGCATGCAGGGATATCTGGGTGGCTCAGTTGGTTGAGTGTCTGCCTTTGGCTCAGGTCAAAATCGCAGGGTCCTGGAATTGAGCCTCAATTCAGGCTCTCTGTTCAGTGGGGAGCATGCTTCTCCCTCTCCCTCTGCCTGCTACTCCACTTGCTTGTTCTCCTTCTCTGTCAAATACATAAATAAAATCTTTAAAAAGGGGCGGGCAGGAAAACACAATGCATAATGAGGAGAAAAATCAGTCAATTGAAATCAACTCAGAAATGACACAGATGATGGAATTAGTAGACAGGGATATTAAAACAGTTTTCATAACTGTGGTCCACATTGTCTAGGAGCTAGAAGAGACATTGAGCATATTAAATAGAAACATAGAAGATATATATTGGTAAACTTGAATGCACACCAATAGAAATTATCCAAAATGAAATGCAAAGAGAAAAACACTGAAAAAAAAATACAGCATCAGTAGGCTCTGGAATAACACTAAACCACTTATTACACAAGTAATTTGAGTCCCTGTGAGTAGGAAAGAGGAGCACAGAAAAAATATTTGAAGAAATAATGACCCAAATTTGACAAAAACAATAAAGTCACAGATCTTAGAGGCCTAATGAACCCCAAGCATAAGAAACACGAAAAATATGACACCAAGGCACATCATAATTCAAATGTTCCAAACCAATGGCTAAGAGAAAATCAGAAACAGTGTGAGAAAATTTAGACATATTATGTACAGAGGAACGCAAATAAGAATGGCAGCAACTTTCTTGTTGGAAACAATGTGAGAAGACAATGAAGCAACATTTTTAAAACACTGAAAGAAAAAAAATTGTCAATCTTGAATTTTATATCCATTGAGCATATCTTAAAAACAAGGTCAAAATAAAGATTTTTTTCAGACACAAAAGCTGGAAGAATTAATCACCAGAAGACCTATACTATAAGCAATGTTGAAAGAAATCTTTTGAGGAAGAGGAAAATAATACTACATGGAAATTTGGATGATTGACAGAAAAAAATGAAAAGCACTGAAGATGTTAACTATGGGGATAAATATAAATGACTTAAAAAAATTTAAGTCCCTTTAAAATATAATTGAATGGGCGCCTGGGTGGCTCAGTGGGTTAAAGCCCCTGCCTTCACTCAGGTCATGATCTCGGGGTCCTGGGATCGAGGCTCGCATTGGGCTCTCTGCTCAGCGGGGAGCCTGCTTCCTCCTCTCTCTCTCTGCCTATCTGCTTACTTGTGATCTCTCTTTCTCTCTCTCTGTCAAGTAAATTGAAAAGATTTAAAAAATATGTAATTGAATGCTTAAAGCAAACATAGAAACACTGTATTGTGAGATTTATTATGTATATGGAAGTTAAATATATGAGAATAACACAAAACCTGAGAGGGAAGAAGTAGAAATAACCTTTTGTAAGCTTCCTGCCCTGTAACTAACAGTATACTACCACTTAAAACTAGACTGTGATAAGTTAAAGATATATATTATAAACTCAAGAGTAACCACTAAAAATGCAGCAAAGACTTGCAGTTAACAAGTAAAAAAGGAGTCAAAATGGCATTATAAAAAATAACATAAGAGAAGGCAGAAAAAGAAGAAAAGGGAAGAAAGAACAAATGAAATCAATGGCAAATAATAAGATAGCAGACTTAAACTCAAGCATATAAATAAACACATCAAATGTAAATAATCTAAACACCCAAATTAAAAGGTAGAGATTGTCAGACTAAATAAAAGAGCAAGATCCAAATAAATGCTGCATATAAGAAGCCTGCTTTATTTATTTATTTATTTATTTAAAAGATTTTATTTATTTATTTGACAGAGAGTTAGAGAGCACAAGTAGGCAGAGTGGCAGGCAGAGGGAGAGGGAGAAGCAGGCTCTCCACAGAGCAGGGAGCCCGATGCAGGACTCGATCCCAGGACCCTGGGATCATGACCTGAGCTGAAGGCAGCAGCTTAACCAACTGAGCCACCCAGGCGCCCAAGAAGCCCACTTTAAATATAAAAACGGTACAAGGATGGAAAAGATATACCATACCATAATTTTAATCAAAAGAAAGCTGGAGTGGTTATATTAGTATCAGATAAGGTAGAGGTCAGAAAAAACAAAGAACAAAAACAAAACAAAAATCAGCAAAGAATATAAATAGGGCTAAAAAAAGGTCATTAATAATTATAAAAGGATCAAATCATCAAAACAACATAAGGTCCTAAAGGTTAATGAGCCTAAAGCAGGGCTTTGAAATATATGATGGAAAAACTGATAGAACTTTGAGGAGAAATAAAAAAAAAATCCACAATTATAGTCAGATTTTAATACCCTTCTCTTAGTAACTGAGAGAATGAGCTGAATGAAAACCATTACAGACATAGAAGACTTTAATGAGACTATCAACCAATCTGACTTAATTGATATTTACATAACACTCCATAAACAATATAAACAACAGCAGAATACATATTCTTTTTAAGTGAACATTTACCAAGATAGATCATATCTGGGTCATAAAACAACTCTCAATACATTTAAAACAACTCAAACCATATAAAATATGTTCCCTAACCACAATGGTATTATAAATCAGTAACAGAAAGACATCTGGAAAAATCTAAAAACACTCAGAAACTAAATAACCAGGTTTTAAATAATACACAAGTAAAAAAAAAGTCAAAAGAGAAATTAGTAAGTAGTTTGAACTGAATGAAAATTTAAAAACAACATAATGAAAATTTGTGGGATGTTACTAAAGTAGCACTCAGAGAGAAATTCATTGCACTAAATGTCATAATAGAAAAGAAAACAGGCCTTGGGGCACCTAGGTGGTTTTAGTCAGTTACGCCTCTGCCTTCAGCTTGGGCCATAATCACAGGGTCCTGGGACTAAGTCTCATGTTAGGCTCTCTGTTCTACAGGGAGCCTGCTTCTCCCTCTCCCTCTGCCTGCTGCCCTGACTGCTTGTGCTCTCTCTCTCTCTTTCTCTGTCAAATAAATAAATAATCTAAAAAAAAGAGGAGAAAAAAAAAAGAAGACAGGTCTCAAATAAATGATTTCAGTTTAAAAAACTAAAAAAAGAGGAAATAAAACCAAAGTAATCAGAAGAAAGAATATGGAAATGTGTAAAAGGCAGAAAGTCGGTGAAAACAAAAGCTGGTTCTTTGAAATCAATAATATTGTTAAGCCTCTTGGGGCAGGGAATTACCAGTATCGGAAATGAGAGGAGTGACATCACTACAAATTCTCCATTTATTAAAAGGATAACGTGGGGATATTATTAAAAACTTAGTGTTAATAAATCTGACAACTTACATGCAATGAACAGTTTCTTCATAGGACATAACTACCAAAGTTCATTTAAGAAGAAACACATAACCCTAAATAGTCCAATAGTTTTTAAAGCATTAAATTTGTAATTAAAAAAAAAAACCCAACAACTTTCCCACAAAGAAAGGTCTGATGGCTTCACTAATGAATTCTATCAAACAATAAAAGAAGAAATAACACTAATTCTACAAAAAGTTTTTTTCAAAAAAACCAAAAAGGAGGGGCAACTGGGTGGCTCAGTCAGTTGGGAGCCGACTGTTGGTTTTGGCTCAGGTCACGATCTCATTTGTAGGACTGAGCCCTGCATTGGGCTCCACACTCAGCATGGAGTCTGCTGGTCTCTTTCCCTCTGCTCCCCAACAAGTGCAAAGGGGGATATATTTCCCAATTTATTTTGTGATACTACCAATGCAAAGATTATCAAAATTTTAGCACATAATATTCAACAATATAGAAAAAGGAGGCTGCATCAGGATCACATGAGGTTTATTCCAGCAATGCAAGGCTGGTTTAACATTTGGTAATCAATCAACTAACTCACCATATTAATACACGAAAAGAGGAAAACCTAAAAGAGAAAACAAAAAAAAAGGAATATGATCACCTCAATAGCTGTAGGAAAAAAACTGTCAAAATCAACATTAATTCCTGATAAGAACTCTCAGAAATTAGGAATATAAAGGAACTTCTTTACTAATCAAGAGCCTCTATAAACAAAAACAAAAACCTGTAGCTAACATCACACTTAATGGTGAAATACTGAATATCTTCCTCCTAGCATCAGGAGGAGCAGGTCAAGAATGTCCATTCTTAGTAGTTCAACATTGTACTGGGACACTCAGCTGATGGGTCTGAGATTTTGCTTTACTTTATATACAAACTAATGAGTTAGCCCATGACTGTTTTAGGGATGCTAACAGAAGACACAAGACTCCTGGATCAGAGACAACGGACTTAATTATTCATGGCACAACAAGGAGCAGGTGCATCAGCATATTTGTGTTGGTTACTCTTGGTCCCAAGTCTTGCAGGGGCAACGTGGGCTCAGATGGATGCTATGCTTCAGTGAATTTGTATTGCAGCTAAAAAAAAAAGTCACTGAATTTTGGGGATTACTGTTTTTGTAGCAAGCCATAAGCAAGCTGCCTGGTTTTCTTTGGAGTAATGGATATATTTATTATCCTGATTGTGATATCTTCACTGGTGTACACATATATCAAAATATATCAGATTGTGTACTTTATTTGTAGTTTATTCTACATCAATAAATCTATCATTAATTTAACAACTATTTTTGGGTTACTACTAAGGTGTTAGGCACTGTTCTGCTATTGGGAATACAATGGTAAACAAAATCCCACCTCCCATAGAGCTTATATGCTTGTTGGAGAAACCATAAGAAAAATATCAAATGGTTACAACTGTGATTAGTAAGATAAAGGAATGAAGTAGGGTGGCTACTTTGGATTGGGTGGGAGGCTCCTCTCTGAAAATTATGATACTGATGTAGAGATATGAATATCAACAAGGGGCCAACTATGTTAAAATGGAGGAAGAATACCCCTAGCCCTTATTATTTTAGCTTTCCAACTCTCTTCCTATACCTCAATCCTCCCACAAATCATCATAAAGACCACTGATGAGTTAGCTTTCCCAAAGGTTAACTTGATCATGTAATTGCTTTGTTTAAAAATCTTCAATCCTTCTCTTATCTCAAGTACTAAATCTGGTTTTAGTTCTATATCTGGCATTGCAAGTCTTCAAGCATATGGCAAAAGCAACCTTTCCAGTATTCTTATGATTCCTTTATTCTAACATGGATGAAGCCCTGATCTTAAATATGCCTCCCAACTTTTGATCATGCTGTTTCCTCTGCCTGGAATGCCATCCTTCACCAACAATAAATATCCTTTCCATCCTTAAGTGTTCACCGCATATATCACATTCTCCTTGATGTCTTTTCTGATTTCCCCAACCAGAAGTGACTTTTTGTTCACATTTTCCTCCTGTTGTTTTTATCAATGGACAAAACTCATCTTGCTCATCTTTTTATTGTATTTTAGAGGGTGGCATTGGGCTTTGCAGGTAGGAGCTATTCTATACCTTCCTGGTGGACCTAATTATCTTATTTTTATATTTTACTTGAAAGCTACTAAGGGACTAAAGGAGGGTAAGCATAAAAAAACCCACAATACATGGAGAGAAGTTATCTTTCCTACTCCTCTCTTTTTCTTTTTAGAGATTTATTTATTTGAGAGAGAGAGAGAATACGAGTAGGAGAGGCAGAGGGAGAGAGAGAGAGAATCCCAAGCAGACTGCATGCTGAGTGTGGAGCCTGCTGCAGGGGCTCGATCTCACAACCTGGGCTGAAACCAAGAGTTGGCCACTCGACTGACCTCCCCACCCCGGTGCCCCTTTCCGACTTATTTTAAGAGAATAATCTACTGAAAATATATGTTTGGAAAAAAATAGAACGGATCTTTTTAATTTTAGTGACTCTGTTAAAACCAGTTCTTTTCCAAGAGAACTGGATCCTCTTTAAAATCCTCTCAATTTCCTGAGACTGGATCCAAGCCAACATGAGTGGAATCTCTGAAGACAGGAAACAGGTGTGCTGTTCCCCATTTTAATACCAATATAAGTGTTGTGGAGGACCTTGATTCGATTCTCAAAGAAGGAATAGGAGTGGGTGGGAAATAAATACAGAATCAGAAAAAGAGTGTGTAGGGGTCTCCAAGACCACCCCAAGGTTTGATGCCTCCTTAGGTGGACTCACAGGAATCAACATATAGTCAAACTCACGGTTTATTACAGCAAATAGATACAAAGTAAAACCAGGAAAGGGAAAAATGTGCATGAGATGAAGTCCATAGGAGGCTGGGTGCAAGTTTCCAAAAATCCTCTACCAGTGGAGTCACACAGGATGTGAGTGGTTCCTCCAAGAATTAGCACATATGGTAACGTATATGAACTGCTGTCTACTGGGAAATTCACTGGGGACTCAGTGCTTTTTTTGTTGTTGTTGTTTTTGTTTTGTTTTGTTTTTAGTACTCAGTTTTTTCCTCAGGGGTTGTTCACCCCCTGTCTAGCATATACAAAAATTCCAGACTTCCAGAAGGAAAGTATGTATTCAAAATATACCACATTGTTTGCAGAAACAGTTTGGGCACAGTGAACCTCACTTATCAGTTAGATAGTGGTAGACACACTCCTAAAATCCAAGTTCCCAGATGCCAGCCAAGTGCCAACCTTATAAGCAGGCTTTCCTTTTTAAAAAAAAAAAAAGAATTTATTTATTTTAGTGTGGGAGGGGCAACGGGAGAGGGAGGGAGAGAATCTCAAGCAGGCTCCCCCACTGAGCATAAGCCCAACATGGGGTTCCATCCCATGACCCTGAGATCAAGACCTGAGCCAAAATAAAGTCAGATGCTTAACTGACTGAGCCACCAAGGCTCCCCATAAGCAGGCTTTTCTAAGGATAGCAAACTTTTTCTGCATAGGAGTATATTGAAAATATTCTTACTTTTTGATTTAAAAAAACCTCACTTTCAGGTTTTTTTTTTAAGCAAATAGAGTGAAATAGAGCAGAGTTATAGACACTAAGCTCATCACAGTATTATTTAAATTCACACACAAAAAAGAAAACAGGGTAACTAAAAATTGTGGAATTGTTCACTAAATTATAGTATAGTAGTAGGGAGAAATATTAAATAGCCATTAAAATTAAATTTAAAGACTTCTAGTTTAAAGACTTTTAGCTTATTTTTATTTTTAAAAGATTTTATTTAGGGCACCTGGGTGGCTCAGTGGGTTGAAGCCTCTGCCTTCGGCTCAGGTCATGATCTCGGGGTCCTGGGATTGAGGCCCGCATCGGGCTCTCTGCTTGGTGGAGAGCCTGCTTCCCCCCTCTCTCTCTGCCTGCCTCTCTGCCTACTTGTGATCTCTCTCTCTCTCTGTCAAATAAATAAATAAATAAACCTTAAAAAAAAAGATTTTATTTATTTGTTAGGGAGAGAGCACAAGCAGGGGGAGCGGCAGGCAGAGGGAGAGGGAGAAGCAGACTGGTGCGGAATTCAATTCCAGGACCTTGGGATCATGACCTGAGCTGAAGGCAGATGCTTAACCTACTGAGCCACCGAAGTGTCCCAATTTTTTTTTTTAAGATTTTATTTATTTATTTGACAGAGAGAGACACAGCAAGAGAGGGAACACAAACAGGGGGAGTGGGAGAGGGAGAAGCAGGTTTCCCAAGGAGCAGGGAGCCCGATTCGGGGTTGATTCCAGGACCCTGGGATCATGCTCTGAACTGAAGGCAGCCACTTAACGAAAGAGCCACCCAGGCACCCCAGGCATCCCAATTTTGAAGACTTAATAACAGTTCCTGGGGAATAAATCAGGACAAAAACTTTTACAGAATAAGTCTAAAATGGGAGAAATACAGAATGAAATCTAGAAGGAAATACACTGAAGTATAATCATGATTCAAATCTGGGGAACGGGGCGCCTGGGTGGCTCAGTGGGTTAAAGCCTCTGCTTTCGGCTCAGGTCATGATCTCAGCGTCCTGGGATCGAGGCCCGCATCGGGCTCTCTGTTCAGCAGGGAGCCCGCTTCCTCCTCTCCCTGCCTCTCTGCCTACTTGTAATCTCTCTCTGTGTGTCAAATAAATAATAAATAAAATCTTTAAAAAAAAAAAACAAAAACAAAAAACAAATCTGGGGAACGGTTTATGTAAAATAATTTTTATTTTCCCCTTGACCTTTATCTGTGCTTTCAATTTTTATTTAACAAACATGCAGTTACTTTTCTAATTTGAAACAAGGTGTAAGACGATTATGTTAAAAAGATTTTAGATATAAAGGTCTGTGCTTTCAAAGCCAATATTGCTAAAATGTAAACTATTTAGTGTGTACAGTGAGTAACATGAATACAATAACTGGGGAACTCAGAATGGTAAACAACCATTGCTTTTATTTTTTAAAAATAAAAAGATTTTTTAAAAGATTTTATTTATTTATTTGAGAGAGAGAGCGAGCATGAGAGGGGAGAAGGTCAGAGGGAGATGCAGACTCCCTACGGAGCTAGAAGCCCGATGTGGGACTTGATCCCAGGACTCTGGGCTCATGACCTGAGCTGAAGGCAGTCGCTTAACCAACTGAGCCACCCAGGCTCCGCACAACCATTTCTTTTAAAATGCAATTTTTTTCTATTTAATCTACTTTGTTTTCAATTAGCTAACAACAACAACAACAACAAAAACAGGTGGGGGGATTTATAAACACTGAAGAAAGTACATGGCTCATTTTCATTATAAGGAAAAAAATGGCTCCCACAGTAGCAAACGGAAAAATAATGTTATTTTTCAATGGCTAGAACAAAGGATGAATTTCCAAAATTACTTTGAATGTTTACATGATCATAATTTACTACGATCCATCAAGTATTACTGACACAAGTCACCTCAATTTCCATGGTTTAAAGGAGGATTAGGTAATTACTCCAGAAAGTCCTTCTGGAGAAGGTGGTTTTGAACATGTTCAGTTGTAATTCCCCTCCATTTGCTTCTGATGCCATCTACACTGGTCACAGAGATACGACTGTACAGAAAGCTATTTTTGTACTAGCCCGGTTCTCCATCACTGCATTAAGTAGCCATATAGAAAACAGACTGCTATTGTATTCTCTTCTCCCTAGGGAGATGAAATGGTTTGCAGCTGATTTTAAATCACAAAGCAATTCTTTTGTGTACCGAATTGGCCCACGGCTACGGAGGTTGTGCCACTCACTTCCCACATGACCTCCACTTGTGGCTGCTTCCCAATCGCGCCAGAACATGAAAACCTTGAAGGCACTCCATGTGGGGCCGTGCTCTCTCTGCCTCTGAAGTGATTCCTGGGCCAAGTCCGAAAACCCAAATTCTGAACTGCCATTGCAATGGCCAGCACACTTAAGAGGAGGGGGATAAAAGCCAGAATTTTTCTGGTTAGGAAGGGAAATGTGGTTAACCTAAATTGGACCTGGGGCACAAATGGAGGCATCGAGAAGCGCTCCCACAGCTTCGGTTCAACCATGCATTCTGCTTCCGTTATATTAAAAAAAAAAGAAAAAAACAAAAAACACAAAACCCAAACAGCTCTTTAAATGGTTTGGCTATATTCAGAAATGTAATTGCTTAAAGAAGGTCTCTAGTGCTTTAAAGGGCTGTGTTTGAGGAGATGGTAGGGAAAGAGGGCAGATGAACAAAGCATTGCTACTTTTGAGATTCTTTTGAGTGAAACTAGCTAATCAAAGTCAGCAATTAGTGCTTGCTAAGTGGTAGTGAGCGTATATGATCAACAGTCCTTCAAAGACTTTTGTTGCTTCCTCTTTTCTCTTTCCCAGGAAGAGACAGATTATGTGGGACTTGGAGTCAAAAAACCTGGGTTCAGATCGTGTCACAGTGAAATGTACATCAACAGTTTCCAGACACACTGCTTTCCTGCCATTCGTCACCCCTGAATTTCAGGTTTTTCCTCTGTAAAATGGGCACACAAACACACGTTATCCTTTTCCTGGGCGATTGTATAGAAAGAGAGCATTAGCACCCTGTAAAGTACTATCTAAGAATTTATCATTGTTGTTGCTATGAGGTCTGCCTGATGTATAGAAAGTACTTAACAAATGTTCACAAAATTATTAACAAATTAGGCTAATTATAGTGGACAAAGAGTAAGAGCGAATAAATAATAAATCAAGAACCCTAAAACCAGTAATAACACTTCTGCTTAAAAATTAAGATACTTAACTATAAACTATTAATATCTTACATGGAACTAAGTTGAACACCTTGGAACTTTCCTAGGGGAGAACAATGTCTCAACCACCAGAAGAGGTCACTATAATCATCATACATGGTGTGATCTCAGGTATGGCAGAGGGAGACTAACAAATTGGGTTTCATCAAGGTATAGAGGCAAAAAATGAGAGGTGAAGAGTGTGAGCTCTGGAGTTCAAATCTCAACTAACAAGTGGTATGACTGTGGGCAAATTATTTAATCTTTTCTAAACCTCAGTTTTCACATACGTAAAATGGGGAAGCAATAGTATCTGCTAGAAGGATTTCTGTGAAGATTAAATGAAGAAACACTGACAAATTACTTACCATGGTGTTATGTGCTCAGCTATCATCATCTTCATTATACTATATATGAGACAACTTCCTACAAGTGGAACTAGACTGGGAATCTCCACTTTACAATCTGCTATTTACCCTTAGCAATGGTAGCAAAGTATGCTATGTTTTCGAAAAATGCAGCAAAGGGGGTCCCACTGTGGTTGTAAATCCTGACCGGCCCCCACATAGCACTAGGTTAGGTGAAGCTAGATATGCCTACTGGGAACTGTGGTTCCTTGAACCAAATGTTAGCAGACGTTCAAGGTACAATTCTTCATATTTTACTTACCACTCTCTGAACCATCCGGAGTCCCTGGGTTATACTTCTAAATTTCTTACCCAAGTTGCTCATGCCGTATGTTTCATTTCCAGTAAAATCTGTCTTTTATTTTTCAAATGGAAATGTCAAAAAGCCTAAGATGTGCATACGTGCATATTTTCTCTAATTTGCGGTGAGTGAAATCTTGGTAATACAGACGCTAAAGAAGTTAGAATAATGAAACACTAAGATAGGAATCCCGTATAACAGTATATACCATGGTAAATGATGGTGGTGGTCAATGAGGCAATGGCTTCACATTCAATATCCTACCAAAATGAAATAACTGCATTTTAAAGAAATAAAACCTAACCCATAAGATGTCCTGTTAAATGAGTCAAAAAAACCTTAATTCTAGATCTATATAATTAATCAACATGATCCAACTGCACAGCCATCCTATTTCTTATCACCGGGAATTTAATAATGCAGTAAATTCTGGATCTTGACCCCCAAAAGTCGTCTTCTTCAGCTCATGTCCGCTCTTCGGGAACATGGAAGGCCCCTTCCTCTGAGGGAGAGGCTGGGTCCAGGCACCTCAGCACAAGCTGCTTTTCCAGCCTGCCTGCCTGGTGATAGTGCTACCTGCCAGCCAGCAGCATCCTGGAGACTACTGGGCTGCTGCAGATTGAACAGACTGTGAATCCAGCCAGAGGATAAGAGGTTGTTTTAATTGGCTAAATCTGCTATGTACTAAGCGTATGGCCATGAATTTGTAGCCAAAACACTAATCTAAAAAAAATGTCATGTACAATTTAAACACAAAACAAGAATGACATTTTCACTCGTCAATTCTAGTTTTGCCACAAGGGTTTTTAGCTTAACATTTTATAATGAATACCAAGTCCTTACCTTTGCTGAAGTAGAATTTTCATGGTATACCCCTTGTACCAAGTCCATAAGAGCACTTGCTAAAAGTTCCACAACCTAAAAGACAATAAAAAACATTAAGAGAAACAATTATATAATTTTTGCCCCCATTTCTACCTCAGGAGGCTTAGTAGGAAGGCAGTATTTGTGCCTGATGGAAAAAATAGGGTTATATAAAAAAATCCTGGCAAATGGCATTGCCCACCTGGATATTAGAGCGGTGATCCAATTTTTTTTTCAGGCATAATTCAAGAAAAAAAAAATCTTACAAGCATAGCATTGAACTAATATACATGAAAATCCAGTAATAACAATTTTGAACCTAAGCTCAAATTTCAGATACCTAATGAAATATTAACGCAATTTATTTTCTGTATGTTTATTTCTGTCAGGTGGATACTTTTTTGGTATCTCCATTCTGGGAGCCATTACAATGCTAATTTTCACACTTAATACAGAAAGAAAAGCAAAAGCAAAAGAATGGTTAACCTTTCAAATGTCTTCATTCTGTTGTCCTTAAAATGCACTGTGGATATATTTGGTGTAGGGTCCCTGGGTCAAATGTACTATAAACACTGAAAATTTTTACAGAACTGCAATAGTGAAATCATATTCATCAAACCTGCATTATTTCCAAGGCTCAGGCTATTAAAAAAAAAAAAAAACAAGCAAAATCAAAAGCTTTGAACTTGTTCCAGAATGTAAAACAAGCAGAAAACAGTCTCTTTGGAACTACTGTGCAATTTAGAGTTGTTTGCATAAACCATCTTAATTCAGGAGAATAAAATAGTGGTATTTACTCTAATGTTCAATCCAGCCATTTCAAACAGATTTTCCTCAAAGCTGCCCCAACCGCTTCTTACAAAGTCTTAATATCTTGTGTATTTAGCTTCCTATATTATGCAGTTCCCATATCTGATTCCCTCTCTCTGCTTCCTAAAATTTAGCTCAGTTCTGATTGAATTAAAGGATTTTGTTTCAGCTTTTATCATTCTTGTAATGGAAGACATTATTAACCCAAAGAATACAGACCCAAACAACAAGATACTTTAATCTCAGGTACCCTAGATGTAATAAACATTTTCTTAGAGGCAAATTATATTAATTTGTGGAAAGACTTGCTTTAAAATTTTAACACATGGGCATTTATCTCCAAATTTATATTTACATTCATACTGTTTAACAGAGACAAGGCTGCTGATATGGAAATTTTGCTGATTAAAGGCATTTTTTTTTCTAGCTCTGCAGATGGGTTAATTTGTAAGACCTATACAAAGACTTTTTTTTTTTAATCACATTGCCCTTTAGGTAACCAAATACTTAAGAAATATTGTAGCAATATGAGCTGCAGAGGAACTAGAAGGACAATGATCCTACAGTGTTACCAGATGTGTTGAGTTATTTAAGTGGGGAAGAATGAAAATGAATGGATTTTTTTCCCCCTGAAGGTATCAGATAAGCCCCATTCCCAAATCCAGGAGGATAGAGTATCACCACCAGGCATATGAAAGATTGTAACTAAATGCACAGCATCAGATTGGATTACAGTTTATACAAGCAACATCCCAAAATCCCCCTGATGGCTGGACACGTAATACAGATCAATCACTCACTAAGAAATGTTATGGTTTTGAAACAGTTTGAGCTAAGAGACCAGTACTGGTAAAGTGAAGAGGGACTTGTAAAGAGAAAAGTCCAATGCTCAGTGTCAAAATGATGGTATGAACTTTTAACAATGACTCTGGATTGCTAGACTATGCCTTTACTTTCTTGAAATTCCAGACCAGGCAGAAGCAACAGGAACATTTTACTTTCTCACTCTTTTTCTCTTTAATGTAATTAGCAAACAGAGGCAGACTGGCACTCACAAGTTCACCATTTATAAATGACCCGTACTTCCAAATAAGCCTTACTTATTTGAGCAGAATACACCTCCAAAGCCAATGACGAGCACTGAGGAAAAAGCTTTGGAGTTCCTTGGGTTAACAAGTGGAGGAAGGTAAGTGATTATGAAAAGCAGGAATAGCCTAGGGGAGTTGAACGTTTCCCAGGCATGGGTGACTTGCCCAGTGCACAAGTAAATCTCTTTCCATTGCCTGAAATGTTGACTTTACTTTTAAAATTATACCAAAGAGAGAGGTGTTTTTATTCTCCTTTAAAACTGTAATATTTCTAGAAAGACCATAGGACTACCACTACACATACTTTACTCTAACAAGACAATTTAATGATCTGAACCTTTTCCAATACACGGCTTACTAACGTAGGCATTCACCTGTTTTGACACCTGATGTACTTAAATATAAGAAAGAACCTGCTTTTTTTTTTTTTTTTAAGATTTTTATTTATTTATTTGACAGAGAGCAAAGTAGGGAGAGCAGTAGACAGAGGGAGACGGAGAAGCAGGCTTTGCGCTGAGCAGAGAGCCCAATGCAGGGCTTGATCCCAAGACCCTGGGATTATGACCTGAGCTGAAGGCAGATGCTTAACGACTGAGCCACCTAGGCGCCCCAGAAAACACCTGCTTAATGATACTTCTCTCCCTCAGATTCTTGTGGAGTGAGTGATCTGTTCCAGCAACCCCAAATGGTAGCAGGGATAGTAGCAGCCAGAGAATCCAGAAGCCTAACTGCCAGATCTCCTGGGACTAAGGGGCCAAGCCCCCCACTTCTTGGTGCTCTAGATAAGATTCAAGGATTTGTTTCTTAGGCCCAGGGGGGACAAGCAAATCAATCCTTCAATCCTTCCTCCCTCCCTCCCTTCCTTTGGATTTTATTTATTCATTTGCGATAGAGAGAGAGAGTGAGCATGAGCAGGGGTGGGGGCAGAGGGAGAGAAAGAAGCAGACTCCCCACTGAGCTGGGAGCTGACTTGGGGCTCGATCCCAGGACCCAGAGATCATGACCTGAGCTGAAGGCAGACGCTTAACCCTCTGAGCCACCCAGGCGTCCCACAAATACTTTCTATTACAAAAAGAAGACAGACTAAAGAGTGTCAGTGTTAGCCACTCTTGGGAGCCCAACAAATTGGAGGACTATAATGAAACAGAGCAGAGCATTAGGGGCCAGAGGATCTAGATTCTACTTCAAGGCCTACTACTAATTTCATTGTGAGAACTGGGGCAAACCATTTAATTTCTCTGAGTTTGGGGTTTTCCTAACTATAAAATGGGGGAAGTTGCAAAATATAACTCTTTAAGGTCCCTTCCAATTCTGATTCCGAGCTTCTAGAAATGCAAATCTTAGTATTTATAATTAGGCATGTAAATTTGAAAACTGCTTTTTTGTAAACTTTGATGAGTCATCTTTGCTCAGATTATTATTTTTAGCTATTCTCTTCACATGGACATTTCTCTGTATCTGAATTCTGATTACTTTCTTTCTGAAAGTGTTTGCACCCAGTCGCCCTTGGTTTCAATACCTAGAAGCATAATGATACATAATGGAAACAATTTCCATTTTCTGAACCATTCCCTTTTTAAACCATTATAACTGGTAGCCCACCCCAACAGCTGACAAAAACGTCCTCTATGGGTCAATTAAAGGTCAACATTGCTGAGTTCTGGGTCTTGAATGGCTCTAATGCTTGGGAAGAATTCATACTATTGGATTCAGAATGATATCAGGTTCAAGTGCAAAGTTGAGTCAAACAAATAATGGCTCTAGTTGGCTGCATTGCTTCCTCTCTATGAGTAAATATGCAGGATACGTAGAAGAGAATCTGTCACCTAAATTAATGTTATAAAGTTTACTTTAGCTGTCTAGAGAGTAATCAAACAGGAGATAAGTTTATTTCTGCATTTCTGGAGGGTGCAAGAATGGCAGAAATACTTACCTGCACATGCAATACAAAAATGTTTCTCTCTCTCATTTGTCCTGTTGAAATCGGACCGTACAGCAATGCTGTATACTTTCCCCCAATCTTTTGAGTAACACCCTAGATTTCAGTGAGCCAGAGGTGGTAACTATTCAGACTGTCAATGTTATGAGCTGGCTTCTCGGACCACCTTGTATGGAATACATTTATTATTACTATTTTATTCAGCTGTAATTGATGGAATGAATTTCTTATGGTTAATTAATTTTTTATTTTATTATTTTAAAAAATATTTTATTTATTTGTCAGAGAGAGAGAGAGAGAGAGCACAAGCAGGCAGAGTGGCAGGCAGAGGCAGAGGGAGAAGCAGGCTCCCTATTGAGCAAGGAGCCCAATGAGGGACTCCATCCCAGGACCCTAGGATCATGATCTGAGCCGAATTTTCGAAGGCAGCTGCTCAACCAACTGAGCCACCCAGGCGTCCCTTAAATGGTTAATTTAAAGGACAAATTCCATCAGTCTCAGGGGAATATGTAATTGCTTCATTCTTTATTTTTTGGCAAGGGTAACTACAATTCAAATATTTTTCTTAACTGAAAAGCAAAAGCAATGCATATACACTCACAAAAGGTGTTGTGGTGATTATGCCCTGAGCTGTACTAAAATTCTTATCATAAAAAATAGGAATTGGGAGAAGTAGGGGCGGTAAGAGAACAAAGACCAAAAAATGTCCTCACACTGCTCTACAAAGATATCTGTAATATCTTCTTAAGGAAAAGAAAAAAATTGGTTACAAAACAGCACAATAGGAATTTTTAAAACAAAACGAGGTCAATCTATGTGTTTACATACACAGAGAAAAAAGTCTGAAAAGGACAACAAAACGTTNTATCATCAAAC
>LNAC01000039.1:2359306-2440906 GCA_002007465.1 Ailurus styani
TTTTATTTTTTTATTTTTTTTTAAAGATTTTATTTATTCATTTGACACAGAGAGAGAGATTACAAGTAGGCAGAGAGGCAGGCAGAGAGAGAGGAGAGAGGAGGAAGCAGGCTCCCTGCTGAGCAGAGAGCCCGATGTGGGCCTCGATCCCAGGACCCTGGGATCATGACCTGAGCCGAAGGCAGCGGCTTTAACCCACTGAGCCACCCAGGCGCCCTCCTGGGTGATTTTTAATTTAAAAATGTTCTTTTCCAACTATTCGGAACTGCTTAAATTTATAACTGCTAAACTTGTAATGGCTGAAATTTACAAGGTACTACATTTTCTGCCTCCTTTTATTGTACGGCTTTTACGATCGGGTAAAACAACCCTATCTCCATGGGCTAGGGTGGGGAGTTGGGAAGCATGCTTCGCTTTTCGCCACGGAGAGCCTTCCTAAACTGTGTCCTCAAACTGATTTCTGGAATATATCGATCAATCAATAGTCCTCAGATTAGCAAATATAAGATCAGTAACTAACTGGTGGTAAGCCTTCTGTCCGGACAAGTTGTGCCTCTCTCAATGAATGTGATCAAGTACTGTCAGTTAGCATTTCACAGACAGAACAGTCTCAACCGAGTTGTAGATGGTTAACTAGTAAACCACATCATTGGAGAGGAGCAAAGGATCACCTATCCCAAATTACAATTAAAATACAGCTATATCTTTAGAAAAGTGTTCTCTATCAGCTAATGTGGCTCAAAGAAAGCTCAAGCCAGCATAACCTATCTGAATTGACGTAGTAATACAATTGTATTTTAACTCACTTAAAAAAGGTTGCTATGTACTTAACCTGTTTGGTAAATAGAAACTGTGGAGGTGATTACAGATTTATAATCATCTTTCAAAAACTTGCGCCAGAGAGGTTATTTTAATGACAGTTTTTATGACAGTGTGGAATGACAAGACAACCTGTGATCCATCACTCTATTTAGGAGGCAAATGAACCCACAGCCCCTCAGCCTTTACTACTCTTAACAGCTGCTAGCAAAGGAAACAGTCATGTGCGTGCACGCATCTGCAGTGCTGATGGCATTAATTACACACAAATTTATTGCACTCCTTCTCCCACCTCCAGGAAGAAACAGCAATGCATGAAGCAGTAGCAAAGGTAAAACGCCCTTGGGGAAGAATTAATTCTCATACACATCTTGGGAGGAACAAAAGACAGATTTAGCGTAAATATGTCCTTTCCAAAGAGCTTTGATATTTGAAGGGACAGAGTCAAGATTTTTTTTTTTTAAGCCACAAAAACTACATTGTCGGGAAAAATGCCTTACAGAAAAACACTTCTATAGATAAAGGATGCCGAAGAGCCTGCTAATACTAACCAGGGTGGTGAGCTTCACTCTTTAGTTCCTCTTCGTACAAATGAAGCATTTGACAGATGCATTTAAAGATGGAAAGATTTACTTACATCACCAAGGTGAGGTAGAGGAACGGGTGAAGGAGTAGTCCTGTCCCATAGAGACCAATAATAACATCTAACATTTGTAAAGCACTTTATCATTTACAAACTGGGTTTAAGCAAACGACTTTGTTCCAGGACTCAGTCCCCAGTGCTTAGCCAGAGCTTTCAGGCTGGCAGCCTCAGTGGGGAAGAGACCTCTGAAGAACACAGGGATCAGCGCAGTGGCCAAATACAGGGTAAATCTACTCACCCACCACCTGGGCACAAACAACCCAGATGAGCCCTAATCTGCATGCTGATTAATATAAATGAGTAGCTTTAATAAAGCCATTGATGAAGTCTATGAAAGAATGGTTCTCTCCACTCCTTCCTAGGAGACAAGGACCAGGTTTAATGAAGACAATGATGAAAGGTCTGTTGTAATAAACACATCACTAACTCACAGGAGTTCTGGAGGAAGCTTCTAACTAGGCTTTTTGAAGAGAGCCTTTTTAATGCTGCCAAATGTGTAAGACCGTGCTTATTTGTGGGAGGGATAGCAATCTGTTCTAGTGAGCTGGAAGTTCTTTCTGGCTAAGGGGGAAGAGCAGAGAGAGAAATGGCACAACCAGTAGGACAGGTGCAGCAAAAACTAAGCAAATTGATAATCTTAATTTTTAATTTAGAACAGCTGATACATTGGTTTATCGCCTCTAACTACTGGTAACATTTGTCAAAAAGAGCTCAGAAAATTCAGTGAACTAAAGAAAAGTTTAAAAATCACTTAAAAGATAAAACTTAAAAGAAATGGGCCACAAGTTCAAGAAAATGGCTTGAATATGCAGTGTTGAAATTTAGTACTATATTGGCCAATTCGTTCCATAAACATTTGCTGATAGTCCACTATGTTCCAGGCGCTGTACTAATGAAGCTAGTTATGACCTTATAAAGACAAATGACATTACTTTGTCACTGACCACTTAGAAGGTTAATACATAGATGAGCTGCGTGACCTTGGGTTAGCCATATCGCTTTTCTGGGCCTCAGTTTGCTTATCTAGGTAAGAGTACCTGCATTTTATCAACAGCAAGCCCCATGACCAGAAATACATAAATGTGTAGCTGTATACATTTTTTATTCATACCAATTATAAGGATGATGCCAAAATATGGATTTCTTTCTTTTTTTAAGATTTCATTTATTTGAGAGACAGAGAGAAAGCGCAAGAGAGAGCACATAAGTGGGGAGAGGGGCAAAGGGAGAATGAGAAGCAGGGTCCCCACTGAGCAGGGAGCCCAATGTGGGACTTGATCCCAGGACCCTGAAGAACATGATCTGAGCCAAAGTCAGAGGCTGAACTGACTGAGCCACCCAGGTAACCTGGATTTCTTTAAGTAGCAATGAAGAAGTGATCCAAAAATATTGAGTTCACTTTTTCAATGGTGCATGGTTCTTGGCCTACTATTCACTACTAAATAACGATCATCTTTTATTGACTTAAACAATTACTAGGTTCCTGAAAAAGTTTTTAATTTAAAATGTATACACCAAAATGAAACTTTTCATAAGAAATAAAGGAAAAAAAAATGATTTCCAGCAGGTTATAAAAAAGTATCTTGGGCGCCTGGGTGGCTCAGTGGGTTAAAGCCGCTGCCTTCGGCTCAGGTCATGATCCCAGGGTCCTGGGATCGAGGCCCACATCGGGCTCTCTGCTCAGCAGGGAGCCTGCTTCCTCCTCTCTCCTCTCTCTCTGCCTGCCTCTCTGCCTACTTGTAATCTCTCTCTCTGTGTCAAATGAATAAATAAAATCTTTAAAAAAAAAAAGTATCTTGTGTTAAGTATCTTGCATTACCACAAAAATGTAAATAGTTGCTGGGAACTGAATGCTTAGTCATGAAAGAAAGTAACTGTAACGTTATCGTATAGCAGCTAATTGCTTTTATTTTTCACTTTCTCCAACATAGGAATTTCTGTACGTGAAGTTTATTGTACTCAGGATGTTCCATACTTAGCGGCATCATTACGCATTGTTCTGACAAGTTCTCAGAGAGAATTACGTCTGCTATTTCGGTGATGTGCTCTCTTTTCCCCCATGTGGCTGATAACCTCCATTTTCCTTTCACTGCTTCTGCCTTTGATGGCACTCTCAGTGATGTTAAATGATACTTTCCAAGTATGATTTTACTTAACAGCTAATCCCACCTTTGAGAAACACAAGTTCACGATGTGAAAACTTCACAACACCAGAATCATGGCACATTATTTCATTCAGCTGAAAAGATGCTGCTGGCTAGAACATGGACTAATACTATAAACTTTCGAGATTTTAAAGTTGCAACCACGGTAAGAACTATATTTTACATTATGACACTGTACATATATATAAAAGAGTGAACATTTTCATAAAACAAAAATTTCATTATCCCTCTATTTTCTATTGTGTTCCATTAAAAAAAGTGTTGATAGTGATTTGCTAAAGTGATTTCACTACCCACCAATAAACAGCATGTGATCTGTACTTTGAAGTATTACCTTATATTATGCTGATATATGTCATGTATAGCTCCTACCTTGGTTGGGCATCTTTTTTTTTTTTTTTTTTAAAGATTTTTATTTATTTATTTCACAGAGGGAGAGAGATCACAAGGAGGCAGAGAGGCAGGCAGAGAGAGAGGGGGAAGCAGGCTCCCTGCTGAGCAGAGAGCCCGATGCGGGCCTCGATCCCAGGACCCTGAGATCATGACCTGAGCCGAAAGCAGAGGCTTTAACCCACTGAGCCACCCAGGCGCCCTTGGTTGGGCATCTTAACTGCACACAAGGTCCCCAAATTTTTGACAGGCAGTTTACACATTGTTATTGTGAAACATAATTAACATACACAAAGGTGTGAATTTCTTTATCACTTCATTTCAAAAACACTTAAATATGGAACTGAAACAGAGGCAGAAGTTAGGTTAAAACAGAATCGTTCTCAGGTACTATCGGGTATAGTGTTAGCATTTCCATCTTGGTTTCTATACATCACTAATACTGACTCTTTTTTTTTTTTTTTAAAGATTTTTTATTTATTTATTTGACAGAGAGAGAGATCACAAGCAGGCAGAGAGGCAGGCAGAGAGAGAGAGGAGGAAGCAGGCTCCCTGCTGAGCAGAGAGCCCGATATGGGCCTCGATCCCAGGACCCTGAGATCATGACCTGAGCCGAAGGCAGAGGCTTTAACCCACTGAGCCACCCAGGCGCCCACTAATATTGACTCTTAACTTTGATCTTACTAGATATATGAAAAACATTAGACCACATTTGGCCAGAGTTAAAAATCTCAGGATTTTTCTAAGGTTTATACATATATCTTGCAAATTCCAGGGATCCCATGTCTTTTGGATAACACAGTTCAATTTTTAGTTCAATTAGTTCCTCTTCAAACTGGGCTACACTAAAAGACAGATGTTTGTAATTTAGAGACATCCCAAGGTTTGCACTTCAAAGGCAGCCACAGAAATAAAAGCATGACTCATATGCATTAAAATCCATGCATCTCGTCTAAAACTGTAATTGTATTTCTTCCAAATACCTTTGTAGCTCTTCAAAATCTGTGAATCAATGGAATTCTAAAAATAACTGGCTCTACTGCTACTGCGTTCTAGAAAATTAGGTAATCCTTTTCTTCCCCTCCAAAAAAAATCATGTAGTAGAAACTTGAGACTGGCTGTATGGTACCCTTGAATCAAACAATGGATACCCTTGGATTAGAAATTCTCCACTCTACAGAGATACAATTGGCTTTTTTTTTTTTTTGGTTGATATAATTTACATGAAGACTGAAAATAGGTGATATAATTGGCTTTTAAACTGGTATTTCTAAGGCTTAACACAACAAACACAAAAAATTTGATTGCATTACCAATACTTTTTCCAATATGTGAATTAGTTGTATAAATCATAACTATTTCAAAATAAATTTGCACAATTTTCACTGTTTAATCACTATTTCCAGAAATTTACATTTGCATATTCGCCTTATGACTTTTAAAGTATAAACTTGCACAAATGAAGCCATATCAGTTTCTCATCACGAACTGGCCTTGAAGGTGAGTTCACTCATTTGGGGTATTGTTTTATTTTTTTTATTTTTTTTTTTTTAGAGATTTTATTTATTCATTTGACACAGAGAGAGATTACAAGTAGGCAGAGAGGCAGGCAGAGAGAGAGGGGAGAGGAGGAAGCAGGCTCCCTGCTGAGCAGAGAGCCCGATGTGGGCCTCGATCCCAGGACCCTGGGATCATGACCTGAGCCGAAGGCAGCGGCTTTAACCCACTGAGCCACCCAGGCGCCCTGGGGTATTGTTTTAGATGGCTGAAATATGCACATATATTTCTAGGTCTTAGACAGTTATAAAAGATTTTCAATTCTCTATTATATTTCTGAGTTTATAAGTAACTTTTTCCTGATTCCTTTGTTTTTCATGACATTTTCAGGATCTGGATATATATATATATATAAGTTTAGACTCTTTCCTACAACACTCAAGAGTTGTAGAATATTGTCATCAGTAAGGATATAGAAGATGGAAATAATGCCTTTATTTTAGAGATGAGGAAACTAAGAAAACAAGTTGTCTCTGCTTACTAGTTATTTCTCTAAAATGTTTCATAAAGCTCCTATTGATGTTTGTACTGAAATATTTATTCCAATATTTTAAAACACTAATTGTTTAAGATATCATAAATTCCAATATTGGTAACTGTAAAATTGCTGGCAAAAGGAAGTATCATCGTTCTTTGTTGGTGTGTTCATTTTCTACTTTAGTTAAGCATGAGGATTTTGGAGCCAGATTGCCTACGTTTAGATATAGACAGCGGCTCTACCATTTCCTCTAGGAAATTACTTAACTCTCTCTCCTGTGCCTCAGGAGAGATTAAGTTAGTTAATACACAGCACTTACAACGGTGTCTACTACATAGTAGGCATTCAAAAATATAAGTTGTTAATATTATTTTTAAGTGTTTTGTACTAATTTTAATAGATACCCTACATCATGAAGTTTCTAATTTCACTTGTAAAACGGAATATTAAGACATTAGAGGTACATGCCTGGCTGGCTTAGTCGGTAGAGCATGTGACCCTTGATCTTGGGGTCAGGAGTTGAAGCCCCATGTTAGGCATGGAGCTTACTTAAAAAAAAAAGAGAGAGAGAGAGACATTAGATAAACAGTCTAGAGAAAAAGATGAATGCTCTCAATTAGAATCCTGAGAGATAAAATGAACCATCCAATGTTAAATGGCCAATTAAAAAAAAAACCGATAGAAACTAGGTCCATAGACTTCTACTTTTCCACTTATGTGGCTTTATAGGTCATCTCTGAGAACCAACTATAAAGTAGATAAGTGCTACACAGCTCAACACATCATGAAAACATAAGTGATCCACGCAGAAGTGAAAGTTGAAGGTGCTTAGGAATGATAGAGTTAATCTGATATTCTAAACAAGAAAACTGTCCTTTAAAAATCAAAGATGGCCATACAGCATAGTTTTGGTGTTTACTGATGACTGACTGACTTGCTGTGTATAGTGAAAATGGCCCCAGAACAAAGACAATTAAGCCACATGAATAACAACAAACAATGCATTTTCCAAAATGTTTAAAAAGAAACTTCCTTGGCACAGCCATACTTCCCAACAAACCCACTTTAATGTTTTCATAGTCTACAATATCAGAAGTGACCTCAGGGTCAGGCATTTGTCAGTTAATGGCCTGTTGGGCTAATGGCCTTCAGCTTTGCCTTGGGCACACAAGTCCTCCAGCAGGTCATTAGCTGCCAGGAAAGGGCTCTTCCCCAATCACTATTGCTAAATAAATAAAATTTGCTCCTGGGTTAAGGCCCCATAAGCCAACTGTGGCTTAGAGTGAATTTCTTCCATGAGTATTTACAACTCTGAGGAATCAGGAAAATGATGGAAATGCTAAAACCAAAATTATATCAACACAACTAAGCTATATGTGGCTGCTAATGATAAGTAGTAGATGGATCCTTTTGAATGCTTGTACCTGTTCTTTTGCTTATGGGTTCAATTTTGGTATGAATCTAATAGAACCAGGCACCAGATTACAAATGCACCACATTTTGGAATTTTATCTGTAAGTCAGTTGTTTGGAGCTCATACCTCATTTTCCTAACATTTGAGGTTATAAACGGTGGGTAGATTCCCAGGGCAGCCCATAACATTAGAAACGCCATATACTTATAATTGAAAATCAAATAGAAAACCACAATCTTATAATACTTGCAATTAAACAAAATAGGAAAACAAAACTGAACAGGAAATATTTTTAAAATGCCCTTTAAACATTGACAGTTATAGGGAAATTTGGTTCAATAAGAAAATGAGGGTAGAGATACTGGTTCTTTCTCATACCTTTCATTTCTAATTATATAACTTTCCTTATTCTTAACAAAAGACCATTCCAAGCTTCACTCTGATGTTTGTCAACTTTTAAGTAAAGTTTCTTGGCTGATTTTTCCTTTGAAAGCAACACAGAGAAGGCAAAAAGATGGATAACAATTTGTCTGAAATAACAGGTAAGAGGATAAAGAAGGAAAAAATGGGAAGAAAAGGGTTGAAGAGGATGTGTATACGCTCTGAGGATTGCCCGAGATGAAATTAACTGATTTGTGAACAATAAGAGACAAAAAAAGAGGCACTGAGGACAAATCTACGGGATAAAGGAAGGATGAGTGAAGAGATGTGAGGTCAGGCAGCTGACAATGCAGAGGAAGGAATCAGCCGTTCATCTACCCAGTACTTTCGTTAACTCCTAACTCAGGAAGTTCCTTGAGTAAAATCATTAGAAAGGCAAAAGGAAGAGTACTGAATAACTCGAGCTGAAAAGTAGATTTTTTTCTCCCTCTGGCTTTAGAGAAACAGCAATTTATGCCAGTGAAAATGGAGAGGGAAAAAAAAAGCTGGCTTATGATTAATTTTATTTCTGGAAAGTAGGAAAAGGGATTTACAAAACTGAGGTGACTACGTATACTATAAAAGTGCCATAATCAATATATTTCTATCTCTCATGGCCAACCACAGTGTGGGCTTCAACTCTACCCGTTTTAGACAATATATTTTTGTAGAACACAGACTTTTTTTAATGGGCTTCTTTGAATGCCAGGCAGATGGAAGAAATTCCCTTCCGGGTCATCAGTTTTCTAGCTGACAGACACTCAGGGAAGTGTCCATTTTGCATGATGGCATTTGACCTTCTTATGGCAAAAAGACATTTCATTCCATTGTTTTACGGCACCAAAAGGGCAAAGTTCAAGTTTTTAATGAGATCATAAATTTTAAAAGAACATAATATTTGTCTTCTTGTTTCTAGTACACTTCTCAAACACTAATCATTTATCACTTTTGCTTTAAAGATCAAGGAAGTGGCTCAGAATGGATATAGTGTCTGTTTAATAGGTAGCAATGTTAATAAATGATAAACTAGAAAAATTGGGGAATTTTGAAGTTGTAATTTTATGATAGCATTTTGGCTTCTCTAACTGATAGCAAGATAGATGCCTTTATTGTTACAACATATGACATCCAATTACCTTCTGCACACATTTACTCTAGTCATGAAAACCAATACCTGAGTGGGTGATATGTAGAAAAAGAACATTAATCTTGAGTGTGAGACCAAAGAGGCTAAAATATATTAATCAATAATTTCCACAAATAAAACAATGCACACAAGGTCATAATGTCTATTTTAAGTGAATATGATAGAGAAAAACTCAAATTTCCTATGATATAGCACGTTTCTAGGTTTCACTTTTTTTTTTAAGGTAGGCTCTGTACCCAATGTGGGGCTTGAACTCATGACCACAAGAACAAGAGTGGCATGCTCTACCAGCTGAAACCCCTAGGTTTCACTTTTTTTTTTCTTTTTTAAGAAAGATAGTGCATGTGCATGAGTTGGGGGAGGGGTACAGAGGGAGAGGGAGCAGGGGGAGAAGAACATCTTTATCAGGCTCCACGCCCAGCATGGGACCCAATGTGGGGCTCAGTATCGTGACGCTGAGATCATGACTTGAGCCAAATCAAGAGCTTAACCGACTGAGCCACCCAGGTGCTCCAGATTTCACTTTTTTTTTTTTTTTAAGATTTTATTCATTTATTTGACAGGGGGAGAGAGAGAGAGATTACAAGTAGGCAGAGGCAGGCACAGAGAGAGGAGGAAGCAGGCTCCCTTCCGAGCAGAGAGGCCGATGTGGGCCTCGATTCCAGGACCCTGGGATCATGACCCGAGCCAAAGGCAGAGGGTTTAACCCGCTGAGCCACCCAGGCGCCCCTCCAGGTTTCACTTTTTAACATGAATTTGAAAGTAGAATTAATATAACAAATAATATAAATATCAAGTAACCAATAAAAGTCTCTTTATTAAAATATATAGATAGTGTAAAAGGAGGAGAGTTATATGCATAAATTGAGCATTATTTATACAAACAAAAATCCTCCTTGCAAACAACATATTTATGCCTTTAGGAAAACAAAGTTAACATAAGGAAATACATCAGCTATGTAAGGAATACATCTGTGCCCCTGGTTATTTAGAAATATAAATCACTAATGCTTAATGGAACAGTCCCCAGGAATGACATCATGATAATGTTCTGGGGTGCTCAAACAGGACCCAGGTTAATTCAGTCTCCCACCTGATGTATAGTGAAAGGTCCATTAAATGAAAATGACTATAAAAATAGAAAAAGAAAAGCATGGTGAATTCAATTTTTTAAATACTAGGATTATCACTACACATGTAAAATAAAAGACTAAAAAAAAAAAAAGATGACAAGTAGTAATCCACACAGCCTTATTTCTAGTGTGGCTTAATCCTAGACTACAGATCCAGTCTACAAAATCAACAGGGACCTGAGAAAAGGCTCTAATGTTCAGACAGATTTTTAAATTAGAGTGCTTTTCCATTTTATGTTTTTCCCCCAATTATTCAGCATGTCTCACTGATAGCTTGATGCTCAGACACTGAAATTCTAGATTCTGGCATGACCCCATCGTTCCAGGATTCAGTGATATTCTACATGAACACAATAGAGAGCAACTTATTTCAATGGAATCAGGGAATTTATGGTTTAAAAAGAGCCATTCTAAGGTCTCTAAGCCTAGATTCTATGGCTAGTGAGGTCCTAAAACAAAAAGTTGACCTTAGCTTCCATAACTGAAAATGAATGAAAATTCAAAACACTAATTTTTAAACTCACTCTTGAATTCAAAATCTTGCTAATTCACATTTATGTGACGACAGCTATAATAGTACTAAGACAATTACCAGAGGATTAATATATCAATTTCTATACTTAGAGATATTTAAAAATCTAAGTGTTACCTAAGGCAATTACCTTGAAGACCCCTAATATCTTCAGGGAAAAGCCAAAGGGAGAATAATTGACTTTGCTAATTTTACCCTTGGCAATTATAAAACAGCTCTGAATTTCTTATGACTGCAGAAACCCTTCATTTTATGGCCTGCCCCAGGAGAAGTACAGAGATAAACACATAATACAGAAATTCAGACAAGAATTCAGTAGCACAAGAAAATGGAAAATTGGTAGAATGAATAAGTCATAAAAAATTAAAGTTGCTACAAATACAGTAACTTTAATTACCAAGTTAAATACACACCCTCAAAAAAAGCTGTCACTGTGAAAAGACTGACATGTACAGAAATTCTGTATTAAGTTCTGCCTGCTCCCTCAGTTCCGTGGTCTCTCTTTTCTTTGCTATTTTTTAAAAGATTTAATTAATTAATTAATTAATTAATTTGACAGACAGCAAGAGTGAGAGAGCACAAGCTCGGGGGGAGCAGCAGAGGAAGAGGGAGAAGCAGGCTCCCGGCTGAGCAGGAAGCCCGATGCAGGGCTGGATCCTAGGATCCTGGGATCACGACTGGAGCCAAAGGCAGACACAGTTCACAGACTGAGCCACCCAGGTGACCCTCTCTTTTCACTGTTATTACTGACAAATTTTTCTTTTCTTTTTTTAAGTAAGATATAATTGACATACAACACCTACTAGTTTTAAGTGTACATTACGGTGATGCAATATTTTTTTAAAAGATTTATTTTAGAAAGAGAGAGAGAGAATGGGGAAGGGGCAGAGGGAGAGGGAGAGAAGAATCTTTTTTTTTCCTTTGAAGATTTTATTTATTTGCCAGAGAGAGAGCACAAGCAGAGGGAGCAGCAGGCAGAGGGAGAAAGAAAGAGAGAATCTTTAAGCAGACTCCACGCTGAGTGCAGAGCTGGACACAGAGCTCGATCTTACAACCCTGAGATTATGACCTGAGCCAAAACCAAGAGTCTGACACTTAACTGACTGTGCCACCCAGATGCCCCAGCAATGTGGTATCTTTATACATTACAGAATGATCCCTACAGTAAGTCTAGTTACTATCTGTCACCGTACAAAGTTATTACAATATTATTGACTATGTTCCTTATGCTGTATATTACATCCCCATGATTTACTTATTTCATAACTGGAAGTTTTTACCTCTTAATCCCCTTTACCTATTTTGTCCATGCCAACCCCAACCCCTTTGTTTCCTGTACCTATGAGTGTTTCTGTTCTGTTGTTCATTTGTTTTGTTTTTTAGATTTCAGATATAATTGAGATTATGTGACATCTGTCTTTCCAAGTTTTATTTCACTTGGCATAATGTCCTCTAAGTCCATCCATGTTGTCACAAATGGCAAGATTTCATTCTTTTTTATGGCTGTGTAATAGTCTCTCTCTCTCTCTCTCTCTCTCTCTCTCACACACACACACACACCCATATATAAAGAGCATATGGTATATATACCACATCTTCTTTACCTATTCATCTATCAACAATGTTTCTTTCTTTTCTTTCTTGTAAGAGAAAATTAAAACATCATTAAATAGAAACCTAACTTTACTAAGACATTAGCCATATGTATAGAACTTTAAAAAATTTAATACTGCCCCAAAGAAATATTTATCACTATCTCCTCCTCCAACTAAAAAATGCTTGTTGGGCGCCTGGGTGGCTCAGTGGGTTAAAGCCGCTGCCTTCGGCTCAGGTCATGATCCCAGGGTCCTGGGATCGAGGCCCACATCGGGCTCTCTGCTCAGCGGGGAGCCTGCTTCCTCCTCTCTCCTCTCTCTCTGCCTGCCTCTCTGCCTACTTGTGATCTCTCTCTCTATGTCAAATGAATAAATAAAATCTTTAAAAAAAAATGCTTGTTAATGATTAGTATAATCCTTAATCAATTTAAGCTTCTGGGAACTCATTTAATAAAATTAGTCTTCTTCTGAGATATAACTACTTTTCTTAAAAAAAAATAAACTGCCAAGTATTTAAATGAAAGGAGTTAGTTCTGAGTATGAAAGATTTATCAAAGAGAATTCCTGACTTTCAAGAACTTTAGTTACCCCTTATAATCTCCTCAGTTTAAACTACTGTTCACATGGTTTGGAGACCATCTAGTACGATTAAAAGAGAGCTACTAGAAGCCTAGATTTGTAGAAGATCAATTATAGACCCCCGGACATGGTACTCAAGGTCTTTCAAAAGAACTGATCCAGTGAAGCATCTTTTGAAATTGACCTTCACAGAACCTTCAAATTTTGAAGAACAAGGAACAAAAGGATCCTTTTTTTTTTTTTTTTGGATGAACAGAACAGTGGCATAGAATAAAGACTTCAATTCAACACACAATTATCAAATTTAAAAAACAACATATGATGGCCCAAAAAGGAAAAAGAAATTCCTCATCAAAAAGGGTCAATAAAATGAAAATCTAAAAGTGCAAACCGGTGCAGAGACAGTGAAGGTATTAGGCCTCACTGAGGAGGAAGGAAATGCCTGATCATCCTTATTTCAGGGAGAAGCTTCAGGCTGAACTGTTGCTTGGATATGCTGTTTTTGTTTTGTGTGTGGTTTTTTTTTTTTTTTGAATCAAATACTGCCACTGAAATCCAGTGCCTAATGGAGCAGATGGTGGAGGTCTTAGACTCTGGAACATTTATAGTGATGCTTCTGAATGCAAAACACCAAGAGTGGATTATACAAACTATGAAACTGAATTGATTTTGATGGGAGTAAAGCTTCCATTTTCTCTGAACTTGAACTGCACTGAAAGAAAGATGTGTGAATGATGCAAGCTAGCTAAGAAAAAGGAACACATTAAACATCATTCCCATAAAGTGAGTGGCTAAAGCAAGCAAATACTGGTTTATGTCATTACAGTATGATTATATTTGTATGAAATACCATCTTCTTAACCTTATGTAAGATTTCATCAGAAGAGCTTAAAGTAAGTTAAAACTAATGATTAGAGAAAACAGAAATTTGTCAAAAGGCAGTAAGTCTCGTTTTAAGATGAGGCCAGGCAGATGGTTAATTACTGAAATGTGGATTTAGTTACCAAATCCTGACTATCTCTTCTTCTTAGGTATGTGGGTCTAACCTACGAGCGGCCAGTGTATGTGACTAGAGCTAGTCATATGCGGGGCCAGGCACCCAGAAACTACACCAGGCCTGTACCTTCTGAGGCCTCCTCCTCCTTCAAGACCCAGAGTTCATCACAGACCAAGCAGGAATGGTCAGGAGGAAAGATGGATGATATAGTTGTAGAGGGGCTCTCAAAGGCAATGGATCAGTCATCCTTCCATTAACATACGAATTCCATTTAAGGAGAGAATTTAGTGAGATGCATCAAAGTAGACTATACACATAGAAAATGGAGCAGTTTGAGGGTAAATAAAAAGAACGCCCAAATGGTAATAAATCTCTGGAGGGAGATTTGAGATGTTCTATTACTCCATTTTATATAACCAATTCATTTCTTACTCTGGCCTCCTTTCCACGTGAATATAAGCTATATATTATAGGTACCATACCATATTTTCCCTAAAAATCAGCAAGTCCGTCTCATGAAAATATGTGCTAGCCAGAAGTGTGATGGGGAGGTAAGGCAGAATGCTATCTGTCTCCCAGTATCTGTTATCTGTATATCTCTCAGATTTTTGGCTGGGTACATGGCTACCCACAAAAAAGTTTACATTTCCTAGTCTCCCTTCTAAGCAGTGTGGCCATATACTTAAATTCTGGCCAGTAGGTAAGCAGAACCATCTTAAGTAACTTCTGAAAAATGTCTTTAAAGTGGTGATATTGTACAATTTATCATCCAAACTGGGACACTTGAGAGTAAAAAGAGTGCTAAAAATATTAAAATTTTATACTTTTTGAAACATGTATTTATTAACAATTGACTTTATTATGTTGGTGGACCTGCTATTAAGTTCTACTCAAAAACTATTTTCAAAAATGAAATTTAAAAAGAAAGAAAAATAACATATATCCATGTACATTAAAACAAAAAAGAACTTTATATTGGTCATCTGAATATTAAAAAATAGCCAGTAGAATAAATAATTATTCTTGGTAACTATTTACATACTTTAACTCATTTCTTAGCCATTTCTGTCCCTAATACTGTGTAACTGGCATTTTTCTGAAGAATGTGCTTTTATTTTATTTTATTTTATTTTTATTTTTTAAAGATTTTATTTATTTATTTGACAGAGAGAGATCACAAGTAGGCAGAGAGGCAGGCAGAGAGAGAGGAAGAAGCAGCCTCCCTGCTGAGCAGGAAGCCCGATGAGGGGCTCGATCCCAGGACCCTGAGATCATGCATGACCTGAGCCGAAGGCAGAGGCTTTAACCCACTGAACCACCCAGGTACCCTTTTATTTTATTTTGTAAAAGATTTTAAGTAATCTCTACACTCGACATGGGAATTCAACCTACAACCCTGACATCAAGAATCACATGCTTTACTGACTGAGCCAGCCAGGAGCCCCTGAAGAATGTGCTTTGAAAAATACGGCATTTTGGGGCGCCTGGATGGCTGAGTTGGTTAAGCGTCTGTCTTTGGCTCAGGTCGTGATTTCAGGGTCCTGGGATTGAGCCCCTTATTGGGCTCCCTGCTTGTAGGGAGCCTGCTTCTCCCTCTCCTCCCTGCTGTGCTCTCTTTCTCTCTCTCAAATGAATGGATAAAATCTTAAAAAATAATTAATAAATATATTTATAAATATAAATTATATACATACATACATATGTGTGTGTGCATATATATAATATATATATATATATATATATATATATATATATATAGAGAGAGAGAGAGAGAGAGAGAGAGAGAGAGAGAGTATTTAATAAAACTGCCAGCAATTTTCTTCACAGGTGCATCTTATGACTAATTTGAAATTATTGATACCTTCAGTTGATTCTTATTGTTAGACCATAATATTTTTAATTGAGAAACTGCTCATTCTACAGATTCTGAGTTACCTGGTAAGCTCTGAGAAAATCTGCTAAATGGGAGAGAAACTCAATTCTAACTTTTTAAATATTGTAAAGTGTAACTATTCCAGCCCAAATATTTTCAAGGTACTGTCTTTTTGCTTCCTTCAGAGTACCTTTCTTTGACAAATATTTTTATAAGACAAGTCTTGTCAAATAAATTGCCTCTATGATTCTTTTGAATGTTTTACTAAAATTAGATGCTGCAAAATCTAGGCCTTCTCAATTTCATTTTATTCATGTGTGTGTGTAATTTATTCAAAATAGCAGCAGTACCAAAGATTCTTCTTGCAAGGTGAGATATTCCACATCACAATTATAGAATTGTAAATTTTAATCTTGAGTATCATTTGATATCTTACTTTTTATTTTGCTCTGTTCCTCTCTTGCTTTTGTAAGGAAAAATTCCAAGGCATTTTCATTAATTGTTTTCACTGTAGTTCCCTGAGAGTTTCATTTTGTGTTCTATTTATTGAACACTGAAGATTTCGAATGGATTTTGAGCAAGATGTCACCAAAATTTTATGACTCACTTATAACAAAGTTCAATATCATTGTTGGGTATAAAGATTTTGAAAATCTGATTAATGGTAGGCAACAAAGACAGCAGGTACGTACTGTGGTGCTGTATTTTTGTACTCAACACCAAAATCCTCAAGATCTTATAGTTTGAAGACTTGAATATTAAAGATACTTGTAGATTTTTACAATAATACCTTCTATTTGAATTAATAGAATGTTAATACTTGTTATGATGTGACTAGGAATTATGGGTATGTCACAATGAATTTCAACTACTCCATAGGTTTCTCAGTGTATTAAGAACATCATTTTTACCACAACACTGTGTGTGCTTCACCAACATGTGTACTTGTATTATTTTTATAAACTAATATGTTTATCTCCCATGTAGTACTTTATTTACTTAAGTGATCTCTACACCCAGAGTGGGGCTTGAATTTACGACCCCGAGATCAAGAGTCATATGCTCTATTGACTGAGTCAGCTAAGTGCCCCTTCCATGTTGTATTTTAAACTGAATTTCCAAACTCAGTCATAATGCTCTACCTTTGATAGAGTACACTTCCAAAAGCTTTACCTTGATCCCATGAGTGGATGGAAAAAATAAGACATTTTTTTGAATTAACTAAAATGATTTAATACTTAAAGTACCAGCTAACACTCAACTAAAACTGTAATTATTTAACTGCTTGTAACGTTTTTCTTCTGCCAATGGAACCAACAAATATAAAGTGATTGCTTACCTTTTCCTATGTGCACATAAAAAACCTATGGTCGAAAATGAGTGCAATTAATCTAGAAAAATAGACACTTGTCTAAAAGTTAGGCTTCACTTTTTCACCAGATTTGATGCTTCTGCTTCCTGTTTTCATGTGGTTAGTGATACCAGTATGGCCTTTGGATAGTAAATGTCAACATTTTGTGCAAATTATACATTCTTTATCAACTCTCTCACCACTTTAAAAAATGAAATATATAGTTTTTAGCTTATTGCTGCCAAAAGGGTTTACTGCAAAAAAAAGTGTTGCCAAACAATAAAATAATTATAGGTTTACATTACACAAGCAAACGTGCTCAGTCTACTCTCTATCCTCTCTGATCAGTCTTGATTTTCCACATGTACTTCACCAATGCCCCACTTCCACCTTACTATGTTTCCCACTGAACTTTGGAACTGGTATCTGGTAGCTTGGTGACTCTTAAAGGCCATGCAGAGGCCATAGAACAACTGGGTGATACATCAAGTGGCCAGGCAGGACAGCAATGTCAAATACTTCTACACCTGATACAGGAAGAAGTTAACGGTTAACCTAGACATTCAGTGCACTTTGTTCTATCAGCAATTGCCCCGTGTTCTGTTCTTGATTGGGAGGCATCTGAAAGGGCTGGGAATAGAAATAAGTTATTGCTGGTTGTCCTCCAGATTTAATATCACCTTAATATGAGAACACTCTCCACTGTATATGGGTCGCACATTCTATTAGCCTAGACAAAAACTGAGGCAGAGGTTGGAAGTATAAAGTAGACATCTATGAAACCCATCCTGGCTCACCTTAACATAATTACTAGTAATCGTTCTCTGTTAAAAAAAAGTCCAGGGCAAATGTTAAGTCAGTTGGGATTCTGGGACAGCAGACTTACACTGAGACTATCCTTAGCAAACCAGGATGTACCCTCACTTGATCTTCAGGAGAAGGAGATCTGCCTTTCTCTGTCTTCCTCCTCCTCCCTTCTTATTGACCAGAGTGAGAACATGATGGCAGCTATCTGGGCCAAAAATACAGTAGTAAGATAGGGATGGCAGAGCAGTAAGACAGAAAATGCCTTGGCTCCTGACTTCAGAGAATCAATCCTAGACTAGACGGCCTGGTTCTGAATGTTTTTTGCATGAGAAAGAAGAAATCTTATCTTGTTTCGGCCACTGTTATTTTATAACTAAACCTAGTTCAAATTCATATACAAGGGATATCTCTACAATCTTTCTAGAAAAGAGCTTGGCAATATGTATCGGGAATGCTAAAAATGTCTAAACCCTTTGAGCCACTTTTAGGTATTTATCTGAACAAAATAATCTGGAATGAGGGATACTGCTGTGTAAAGATCTTTACTGCAGATCTATTTATGACAATAAAAAAATCAGAAGCAACTTAAGTTCCTAAAATGAGACATTTGTTAAATAAATGATATTTCATCTAAATAATTGAGTATTATGCAACAATTAACAAGTTTGTGGAAAATGTTAATAACATGGGAAAATACCCACATCATGATATAAAGTAGGAAAAATAGGCAGGATTAAAGAAAAAACCTTATACATGTAAGTTCTCACCTATGTTACAAAAAATTCACATATATAAAGGTAGGAGTAAGCAAAGAAAAAGCTTGTAAGGAGACACATCACAATATTAACTAGCAGTGATTATCTCTGGATAGTGAGGTAATATAGGTAATATCTGTTTATATATCTTCTCTGTGTTAACTATTCAACAGTATTCTGTAATTAACAAATCATTATAACCAGAAAAAAGCCAAATTAATTTCAAAACTCTTTGCTAGCATTTACCGGTTTTACTGGTGTTGACACTGCCACCACTATCATCACAATTTTACTAAGGATCTCCATGTGGGGAGCTGGGGCAGCGGGGTGCATAGACCTCCCCACAGCTCCAGGAGAGCCACCTGAAAGTCATCCAGACATGAGTAACTTGCCCGCTATTACCTTGGTGTTCTGTAGCAACGCTAGTCCATTGCAGGCATTTGCTAGAAGAAAGTCTCCACTCAGGATAGCTATTTTATTTCCAAACTGCATGTCTTTCAGTGGTCCATCAGAAGATTGCAATTCATTTAAATTTACTATCCCACGATGTACGAGGAGAGCAGTATGGATAAGTTCTGTGATCTCTGCCAAACTTCTTTGACTGAAACACAAAGGTGAGACTTGTCTGAGTGTCAAGAATACCACCATATCAGTAATGTCAAACTTCAGTTTTGAACAGTAAAATATTTCAGTGACTAGTCCCTCCCTCTTTTTTAAAGATTCCTTTTTTTTTTTTTTAAGATTTTATTTATTTATTTGACAGAGAGAGACAGTGAGAGAGGGAACACCAGCAGGGGGAGCGGAGAGGGAGAAGCAGACTCCCTGCTGAGCAGGAGGCCCGATGCAGGGCTCAATCCCAGGACCCTGGGATCGTGACCTGAGCCGAAGGCAGACGCTTAAGGACTGAGCTACCCAGGTGCCCCAAAGATTATTCCTTTTTAATGAAGTTTTTCATAGAGGTCTCTCCACTGAGCAGTTTGGGATCTATAAGCAGATCTTGACATGTTCCTTCCCTAGAACATTCCTCACCCTTCCTCTCATGAATAACCAGGACTTCCAGAGAGAAGCTGTTAGTGGAGCCACTCTCTATAGTTCCATTTAGATACTCTTACCAGCATACCTTTCCCATCTCTGTAATTTTAAGATTTCTGAAATTCCTTTCTAGAACCTAAAGAAACTCCAGTTTAAGGGGGACCCTAAACCTTATCAGGCATTAAGTTAAACACTTTTGTATGTTACCTTTTTTAAGTCTAATGCAAAGCTACGGGATTTACAGATGAATAAAATGTGGTCTCTTTCTTCAAAGACCTTACATTTCGGAATAAAAACCAAGATATATACCTACAGTAGTAAATAAAACAGAGAAGGCCCTGGAAAAGTTTATAGTACAGTACTGTATCAGACGGGATGTCAAGTAATGTTTCTTTCCTTTCCCCCACTTTTTTTTTTTAAAGATTTTATATATTTATTTGAGAGAGAGAGAGAGAGAGGAGAAAGCACAAGGAGAGGCATGGGGAGGGGCAGACGGAGAGGGAGAAGCGGGCTCTCAGCTGAGCAGGAAACCTGACTTGGGGCTCGATCCCAGGACCCCCGGATCCTAGGACCTTTGGGATCCCAGGACTCCGTGATCATGACCTGAGCCAAAGGCAGATGCTTAGCCAACTGAGTCACCCTGACACCCCGAAATGTTTCTTTTCTTATACCTTTCTATAGTTTGTACATTTTCTACAATGACAAAAGCATTATTTTAAAATCATAAAAACCCAAACAATTACTAAAATACTTAAATTTCATAACCATCCTACAGTAGGTATTACTAACTCCTTTTTATAGGTGAGAAAATCATTTCACAGTGTTAAATGGCTTTCCCAAAGGCATACAGCAATATAGAGCTGGAAATCTGTTGCAATCGGTTACAAATGACTTCATGTGAATCACACCACTTGGTTTCCATGCTCCTGTGTTGTCTTTTCCATACTAACTCTGGGCTAAGCCATGTGACTGAAACATACCCCCTGACATCCATGTCACGTCTCCTCCTTGATTAACTCTGAGTTGATGATATGACTTGCTTGGTCAGTGAGGTATCAGCAAATGTGGGACAAACAAGCTTGGTAAGTATTTTTGCATTGGGGCTTACCCTATTGGAATGCTGCCCCAAGACTACATGTGAAGAAACCCAGTCTAGCCTCCTTGAGAATGAAAGACATCATGAAAAGAAGAAAGCCCAGCTTTTCTACCCATGGTCACCCTCCAGCTGACCTACCAGGTAAATGCAGCCACATAAATAAATCCAGGAGAAACTAGCAGACGATCAGTCCAGCCAATCCACAGAACTATGAAAAATAAAATGCTTACTGTTTCAAGCCACCAAGTTTTAGGGGCAGTTTGTTATACAACAGATAACTGATACTTCAAAATCCAACCTATTTCCACTATACCAGGCTGCATAAGCACCTAGATCACCAGTTGCAAGATTTTAAAATTTTCTCTGATGAAGGTAAATTTGTGCTGGGCCTTGAATGACGGGTATGATTTCTACAGCTGGAGAGAAGGAGTAGGACCTTCTCTGCCCCAGAATAGGGATTAGGAACCCCAGAATAAGGAAGAACAGGAATCAAGTTTGGGTGAAGGCAAGAGGAGAAAACGTGACCACAGGGTGAGGAGGTCAGTTTGGTTAGAGTATAGGGTCTGTGTGGATAAGTGAGAAGTAGGAATCTGGAGCTAGATTATAGCAAGTTAAAGGGTCTGTATTTTGTTACACAGGCAGTGTTGAGAAGGAGGGATGATATATTTTTAAAAAATTATTTAGGAGGGCGCCTGGGTGGCTCAGTGGGTTAAAACCTCTGCCTTCGGCTCAGGTCATGATCTCAGGGTCCTGGGATCAAGGCCCACATCAGGCTCTCTGCTCAGCGGGGAGCCTGCTTCCTCCTCTCTCTCTGCCTGCCTGTCTGCCTACTTGTAATCTCTCTCTGTCAAAATAAAATAAATAAAATCTTAAAAAAATGATTTAGGAAAGATATTCTGAAGGTGAAATGTAGAATAATCTGAAAAAGTAGATAGTGAAAGTAGAGAGATCAGTGAGGGAGGAGCTATTACAAAGGCCCATGGGAAATGTAACAAAAGGGCTTGACCTCAAGGTCAAATTTAAGCATTTGACCTAGGACAATCTTAAACATGAAGACAAATAAATATAAAATAATCAAATAATAAGTATGAGACTTTTTAATCCTAAATTAAAGACTACTGAGAAGTTAACAGAAAACATTTAAAAGCAAACAAAAGGAGCTAACAATTAGAATTATCCTTTAAAAAAATAACTAAAAGAAAAGAAGAAAAATTTTTCTCTCAAGAAATATATGGTACTAGTTTAAACAACTATGATAAAATAGTTACATAAAGGTACAATTATGTAAGATTAAGGACCCAAATAACTTGGTATCTATAAAAGAAAAATCACATTTTTAATTTCCTTTGTTAAGAAAAAATAAAAGAATATGTAAAAATGACTCGGTGGATAGATATATGGTACTTGATTACAAATTGGGGGAGTAGAACATGAACCTGAGTCAAACAGCATCTAAATAAAGAGTAAATTCATGGTGTAGATGAAACCCTCACTACATCCCAAAGAAAATCACCAACGATAGACGCTTAGAAGACTACTGAGAAGTTAATAGAAAACATTTAAAAACTAACAAAGGGAGCTAACATTTAAAATTATCCTTTAAAAAAGTAACTAAAAAAAATAAAAAATAAAAAAGTAACTAAAAGAAAGAAATAAAAACATATTAGTATCTTGTTCTCTAATTTATAATACCAATCACTGTAAAAATCCATAAAAAAAGTCACATTTCACAAAAATCACACAATGGGACTGTCAGCAAGTGTATAACTCAGGAAGCATTAAGCACTGGACAGATGTTTCATTCAGTCAGCTTATGAAAGAACATAACAACCAGGCATGCAAGAAGTTGTAGGTGTTTCGAATTATTCTGAGGCTGAAACCAAATAATTGTGAGCTTTTAAAGAAAAACAAATATAATTATAAAACAGCATTCATTAAATAAATAGCAATCTTTAAATGCCGCATGGTCAGAATCAACAAAAACAATTGTAATAGTAAAGGTGAAAAGCCATAATTCGTACCCACCATTTACAAAGAACTTTCATTTATATTATCTACTTGTGATTCTAATTACAGCAGGTCTGGGGAGGTTAAATACTTGATCAAGAAATTCAGTTTGTAAAGGACAAAGCTAGAACTCAGAGCCACCTTGGCATAATGACCAATGATAATTCAAAATGTTTAATTACATATGAACAGTAAATGAGGAGGGGAAAAAAAGCCAAAGTTACCAATGTTACCAATGCTGGTATATGCCCACCAAAACTTGTCCAATTTTTATCCCTAGTTCTAAGCACTATAGAAGAGAATTTTCTTTTCTTTTCTTTTCTTTTTTTTTAAGATTTTATTTACTTGACAGAGAGAAAGAGAAAGGCGGGGGGGGGGGAGAATAAGCAGGGGACCAGCAGAGGGAAAAAGGGAGAAGCAGGCTCCCCACTGAGCAGGGAGCCCAATGTGAGAGTTGATCCCAGGGCCCTGATATCATGACCTGAGCCGAAAGCAGATGCTTACCCAACTGAGCCATCCAGGCGTCCTAGAAGAGAATTTTCTAGGAGAAAATAAATTATGAATAGATTTGACTTTTTGTTCATAATAACTTGGAAAAGTAATCAAGCTGTTCCCCAATCATTTGGTCGGAACTAAATCAAGTGATTTAGCCCAGTCAGGAATCTAGATAACAGTTCTACTTCTGCCTATAACATCACATAGTTCAGGGGCAAATCCCTTAAATTCTTAGGCCCGCAGTCTTCGCATCACTGAAAGAGAAACAATTCCTTCCAGGTTCCCAAATCCTCTGATTCAGGGATTGATTGGTTGATTGACTGATTTTAAAGATTTTTATTGATTCGACAGACAGAAAGCACAAGCAGGGGGAGCCACAGGCAGAAGGAGAGGGAGAAGCAGGCTCCCCGCTGAGCAGGGAGCCTGATAGGGGGCCCAATCCCAGGACCCTGGGATCACAACCCGAGCAGAAGGGAGTTGCTTAACTGACTGAGCCACCCAGGCGCCCCCCATTCAGGGATTTAAAAAAAAAACAAACAACTACCTAAACTGGCAGTTAACAGTTACAAAGAGACAAAAATACTGCTATTAACACAACTTTTCTATAGAAAATAGAAATGAAATGATTTGTCATCTTTGAAATCTGGCCTGCAGTTCCACTATCTGGTACTGCACTCTCAATTTCTTGGATTTTATCATCAGATATACAACTCCAGATCACATTTTGCAAGAGTATAATTTAGTGTATAGCAGCGAAGTAGTGACAGTATGAAAGAATCTGGGAAATTTTTCTTCTCATTATCTTATTCCTGTTTTAGCCAACCAAAGCAATCTAGTAAACTTTCAACATACTGGATTTTAAAAATTATCTTAAATAAAAGTCTTCATGCCATTTTATGTACATATATTTTAGTACCCTTGGGTATTTTTCATGCTAAATCTTGATTGGAAAAGAGTCACAAATGAATACCACTTATGTTAAATAATCAGAGTATGGAAATAATTACCACATTGAATGAAACTGAAGATTAATCAATGTTTCTACAAAATTTTCACCAAATCACTTTCTTTCAGTTACATTAAATAACTTCATCTGTTCTGATCCATTTTTTCCCCAACATTTCTCCAATTTTTTTTTAGCATCCTAGGTTTTAGACCTAACGATGGCAGGCATTGCTGTTACTTATCCATTCTTATGTTCCTCACTACCAATGTATCTTTGATTATATATGGAGTGACAATGTACTCACTTAAAAATGCCTCTCCAAGATCCCCTGAGGCCAGTAGTGATCCTATAGCACAGTCTGGCCAAAGAATGTAAACTGAAATCTACTAGGTGGAGCTTCTGAGAAATCTCCTGAGTTCTTGATGTTAGGGGACAGATTCAGCTGGTGTGTACTTCTGGCAATTTGAGCTTACCCCTTCTTCCTGTCTGGAAGATGGCCCATCTACCTTCCTGCCTACAGGATGGCTCAGAAGAGACCTAAGGATCCTAAAGGGGGCCCCCAACCTAATGATAGTAGAGCAGGAAGAACAGAGAAGCTTGAGCCCCTAATGACTTACTTCTTCGAGGGATATACCAGCTCTGATGTGCCCACCTCTAGACTTCTTGTTAGCTGGGATAAACACCGCACTCTTTTAAGCTACTGTTGTTAGAGTCCTATTATATGCAGTTACTAACTTCCTGAAAGATATGGTTAATAAAAATTATACCACAAAAGATGGCAAAGATATTTTATGTTCATATTTCTGCACTCTGGTTTTACTCACTTAGTATTTCTTAGAGAGTGCCTGGCTGGCTTGGTTGGTGGAACGTGTGATTCTTGATCTTGGCGCCGTGAATCTGAGCCCCCCGTTGGGTGTAAAGATTACTTTAAAAAATTAAAAATAAAAAAAAATTACCTCTTGGAGATAGTTCTACATCATTATAAACAGAGAATTTCCCTGTTCTCCTTAACACTTCTACAGAGGTCCACTGTATGGATGTGCCACGCAACTTTTTTTTCCCACACAACTTTTGTTGCTACAGGGTGAGTGGTAAATATATTTTTGTATAAAGAATTTTTAGGACTCAGTCCAAGTCTTCCAGTACTTTTCTAGAGTTAACCCCTTCTGTGCTCGAAAGTCTCTGAACAGAGTTGTTATTTATTGTACTATCCTATAATTATTTCTTTAGCCACCTATCTTCCTGCTACCTTTCTCCCTCACTACACTGTAAATTATACTATCCTATTTCTCTAGGTTGTCTACAAATGTTTGTTAAATGAATAACTCTAGTTAGCAGTTAATTTTTTTTTTAAAGATTTTATTTATTTATTTCTCAGAAGGAGAGAGGAGAGAGATCACAAGTAGGCTCAGAGGCAGTTAGAGAGAGAGGGGAAAGTAGGCTCCCTGCTGAGCAGAGAGCCCGATGCGGGCCTTGATCCCAGGACCCTGAGATCATGACCTGAGCTGAAGGCAGAGGCTTTAACCCACTGAGCCACCCAGGCGCCCAGCAGTCAATTTTATAAAGGTATAGTGGATTATTATGATTCTTAGTTTCAAAAGGGAAGGATGATATAAACTACAAAGTCATGTTCATAGAATCAGAGTTCAAAGTGACCCCAGAGGTCAATTAACCTCAATTAGCCCCAACCAGGGATGAGTGATAACTACCTCACAAGAGCCGGGTCTGGTGATAAACAGTTTTAATTATCAGAAATTGTTCTTTATATTAACTTGAAATCTTTTCAAATGTTTTACATGTTTAAGTTGAAGTTAAAACAGTAGAAGGGTCAATTGTGTTTCACTACACAGGTAAGGGAGATAAAAGACAATGGAGTCTTCATTCTCTCTCTCTCTCTTTTTTTTTTTTACCTTTCTACCTCCGTCCCTCCTTGCTTTCCTTCTTTTTGAGAGGTGTAAATATAGCACACAAAGGTACAGAAAACAATATAACAAATACATAATATTTCATTTAGAAATAACAAAGGTTTATACTTTGTCATTTTTAACACTTTTTAAAAAACCTTTTTAGTCTGAGAATTTTCAAACATACCATAGTGGAAAATCTGATATAAAGAACCTCTGTGGACCCTAATCTTGTTTCAGCTGTACCTTTCACTCTTCTTGCACACTAGCTTGAAGTAAATCGCAGATATCATGTCATTTCATCTGAAAATATTACAAATATCCTATTTTTCTAAGTGCCTAAGAGCAATTATGGTTTCCACTTACTAAATTATTTATTACTAAAAATGAAAAAGATCAGAAATTACTAAATTAATTTTTAATTACTTTGAGCCAATTAACGACTCTATGTTAAGTATTTCATGTAAACTAATTTTGCAAGCATAACAATAATTCAATTAACAGATTAATAAATAAAATAATGTCAAACTCACAACAGCATCTGAGGTAAGCATTATTATCTCCACCATGCAGAAGGGAGTTGGGCGGGCAGGCTAACTGACTTGCTCAAGTTCATATAGCTAGTGAACTACAAAGCCACAAGCTTGGGGCTCTCTGATTCTAAAGTCCAGGCTCTTTGCATATCAGTGGAAAACTAAGAAAAATCCCAAATACGAAATGTACAAAATTGAGGGTTTTCTAAAAGTATTAAGCTGGAAGGCAAGAGTATTTATTTAAAATCATAAGATTTTTTTTAAATTGGAAAACTAACTTTTATGATGTGAGAATAAATTTGAAAATTTCAAAAATACTTTTGGAAAAGGCCTGCCATCCTAGAGTTTAAAACTTATAATTAAGTTATTGCAACTTCAAAAAGTACAGTAGTATCATGAGAAAAAACTAACAGATTAGTAGAATGGAATCCAGAAAGAGATCCAAATATATTTGGAAAACTAATTATTTATGCTAAAGATAACATTTCAAATTGTTAGGGAAAAGATGGATTATTCCTACAGAAGATGTCAGGGCAAATGGCTGTCAGTTCAGGGAAAAAATAAAGTTAGATCCCTACCTTGCACCATAGATAAAAATATATTTAGATAGATTAAAGATCTAAATGTGAGAAACTATGAATTTAGGAAACCATTCCTATGATTCTGGGGGGAGAAAGTCTTGTAAAATAAAATAGGAAGTCAGGAAGCCATAAGAAAAATAATGGATAAATTTGAGGAATTAGAATGTATAAAAATGCTTATTAGTGAAATAAAACGTAAAAAAAAAGACACACAAATATAGACTTGAAACAAAGTATTTGCAACACATACAGCAGACAAAAGATTGCATTCAAAATGTGCGGAGCTTACTGGACAAGAAATTAATAAGAAACAGATAAACAGCTCAAGCACAAAATAGGAAAGGATATGAAGAGGTAATTTCAGAAGAAATACAAACGGCAAAAAAAAAACCATATAAAATGATGCTCAACCTCACTAATAATTTGAAAAAGGAGTATTATAAAAACGAGATAAAATTTTTAGTCCATTAGCTTTGCAAAATAGAAAAGATAGAAATGAGCAAGTAGGAAGATGAAGACACATGTAATCCATCACTCGGGTCCTCCGCTTAAAACATGCCAGTGTCTCCCCATCTCACTCAGGGTAGATGCCGAAGTCTCTACGACAGACTTTAAGGTCCAACACAATCTGTCCCTGTTCCTCTACCCCCTTATCCCTCTGAATTCATGTTACTCTCTTTCCTCCTTGCCCACTCTTCTCTAGCTACGATACTTCTCTTTGACTTTCCTTGAACATGCCAAGGCTGTTCTTGCCCTTTCCTCTGTCAGTACCAGCCTTCCCTTATGGATCTAACAAAACTTAGTCACTTGCATCCTTTAAGTCCCCGCAAAGTGCTTAGGATGCCTTCTCGGACCACTCCACTTACAACAGCAACCCTCCCATACTCACCAGAGTCCTTATCTCCACTTCCCGCTTTTTTTTTTTTTCTCCACTGCACTTATTGTCCTCTGACATGCTAACTATTTTGTCTGTTTTGTTTCCCTCTTCACACCCCCAAAGAAAGAAAGCTCCATAAGGCCAAATGGGGGTTGGTGGAGAAAAGCAGGTAAGAGCAAAAGAGTTCTTAAAATATACTTTAGGGATGTGTGGGTGGTACAGTTGCTTAAGCGTCTGACTTTTGGTTTCAACTCAGGTCATGATCTCAGGGCTCAGAGACTGAGCCCTGCATCAGGCTCTGCACTTAGCACAGAATTATCTTTAAAAAAATACTTAAAAAAAAACACCCCAAAATATCAAAAATATCAAGACATATGAACTATAATATAAAGGAAAAGTATATGACTTTAATATCAGGTAAAAGAATCTTTCTTGGTGATAACCTTTAATCATAACTGTTAAATACTAGGCGCCTGGGTGGCTCAGTGGGTTAAGCGTCGGCCTTCTGCTTAGGTCATGATCTCAGGGTCCTGGGATCCAGGCCCGCATCACGCTCTCTGCTCAGCGGGGAGCCTGCTTCCCCTTCTCTCAGCCTGCCTCTCTGTCTACTTGTGATCTCTCTCTGTCAAATAAATAAATAAAATCTTTAAACAAAATAACTGTTAAGTACTGATTTTTGATAAGTGGGCCAGACCCAAAGGTCCAAGAAATTCATTCAATTCATTGCAATAATTACAAAAACATAATGATTTTTTAAAATTTTATTAACATATAATGTATTATTTGTTTCAGGGGTAAAGGTCCGTGAATTGTCAATTTACACAGTTCATAGCGCTCAACATAGCACATACCCTCCCCAATGTCCATCACCCAGGCACCCCATCCCTTCCCCCCAGCCCCGCAACCCTCAGTTTGTTTCCTGAGACTAAGAGTCTCTTATTGGTTTGTCTCCCTCCCCGATCCCATCTTGTTTCATTTTCCCCCTTCCTTCCCCACAACCCCACCCTGCCTCTCAAATTCCTCATAACAGAGAGATCATATGATAATTGTCTTTCTCTGATTGACTTATTTCACTTAGCTTAATAACCTCTAGTTCCATCCACGTCACTGCAAATGACAAGATTTTGTTTTTTGATGGCTGCATAGTATTCCATTGTTTATATATACACCACATCTTCTTTATCCATTTATCTGCTGATGGACATCTAGGTTCTTTCCACAGTTTGGTTATTGTGGACATTGCTGCTATAAACATTCAGGTGCATGTGCCCCTTTGGATCATTACATTTGTATCTTTAGGGTAAATACTCAATAGTACAATTGCTGGGTCATAGAGTAGCTCTATTTTCAACTTTCTGAGGAACCTCCATACTGTTTTCCAGAGTGGCTGCACCAGCTTGCATTCCCACCAACAGTGTAGGAGGGTTTCCTTATTCTGCCATTTATTTATGTTGATAACCTATGTGAAGATGGAATTTTGAATTTTGAATTTGTCTTGATCACGGCATTCAAAATGAATGTTGTTTCATTTCTACATTTGGAAATGAGAAATCTGATTAAAAACAGTCTACTGAAACCAGAAATCTCAACCACTGAAAGCAAAATGCCAAAGCTATAGGCCGTAGTAATGATGACCTCCAAATAGAGATTGAATCAGAGGTTCAAGGGCTATAAAGAATAACCAGGTCTTATTTCCAGCTCTGAGCACACACACTAAGGAATCACTAAAAGTGCTGAGGGCTCTGTGTCTCTTTTAGGAAAACTCACCCGACACTGTAAGTTAGAGTACATAGAGGCTGGTCTGTAGAAAAGAGGCTGGTCTCATTCAAGGGGATTCGGTATCTGAATTTATGTTAAAATCTTGCCTGACATGAAAATATAAGGTGTAGAAGTATGTATGTGTGTGTGTGTGGGGGGGGGCAGACAAAAATCCTTAAGTAGTATTTCAATAGAAACCTTTACTTACTTATTTTTAAAAAGATTTTTAGTTATTTATTTGACAGAGAGAGCACAAGTAGGCAGAGCAGCAGACAGACGGAGAAGCAGGCTCTCCACTGATGAGGGAGCTAGATGCGGCACTCGATCCCAGGACCCTGGGATCATGACCTGAGCCAAAGACAGACGCTTAACTGACCGAACCACCCAGGAGTCCTCAACAGAAACCTTTATAAACAAAGTTCTCCCAGGATGCCTGGGTGGCTCAGTTGGTTGAACATCTGCATCTTGATCTTAGCTCAGGTCTTGATCTTGGGGTCATGAGTTCGAGCCCCGTATTGAGCTCCATGCTGGGCATGGATCTTACTTAAAAAAGAAATAAATAAAAATAAAACAAAGTTCTCCCATATGTAATTCTGAATTACTGGTAGTTCTGCAGAAATACAATGGAATACAAAAATAATCCCAGCTTAACACAAAGACTTCTGTCTCTTGATTTACTTCTAAAGAAGAAAGCTTAGTATGTTTTAGATTTTTAAGTAAAAATTGTATATATTTAAGGTGTACAACATAATGTCTTGATAAACGTACACACACTGAAATAATTACTATGGTCAAGCTACTTAACATATCCATCTCCTCACAGTTACTTCCCCCCCTTTTTTTTAAAGAAAGCTCAGCATTGATGTGTTCTGTAATTAGTCCCCGCCATACCTGTCAACCAATCTATAAAGAAGGGAGCTGCCTTCAGAGGTGGCAGTCATACTTGAGAAAGCAGACGATGCTGAGATTCAGTAAGGAGTCACTGCAATTATTACTAGAAATTAGCCAACCAAAACAAAATCTGTAATACATTTTCTCTTTATGCACGAACAGAATAAGGCTCTACTTAGTGATCAACTAACACTATGAAACTAGTAAAGCATAACCAAGCCTGGTGACTTACTGTATTTAAGAACATTTAAAAAAAAAAAACCATCATTTTGAATAACTAGACACAAACATGAGTGTCAACACATAATTATCCTGCAGGTCAATGAGATGTTTATTATGAGGTGGGAGAAAGGGTAGCTAGCAAATAGTTCTCTGGTCTCTGAAAATAGTTTAAGCTGGGTTGTTTTCTGCCAGAGAAGCAAAGGGAAAGCATAGCCAGGCATCCTTATCTAGGTCTCGAAAAGTACTTTTGGGTTTGGGTATCACAAAAGGGGTTAAAAATACTCGAAACTACCAAAAAAGCCTAACAAGACATCTGGGTGCTGCGGCTGTCACTGTCAGAGCAGCCCTTGGAGGGAATGCCCATATCAATTCGGTTTATCAGATGGACAGCTGATCAACATTAAACAGACTTGCTCTGGGCAGACTGAGCTGAGCTTCCTGACATGAATTCCAATGAGAGCCCTCTGCACTTTACCACTGAGCTCTGCCATTTTTTACTGTTGCAGCTCCCTGGACATATGGGAATCCCTAGTGATGAGCACATAAAGCTGCCTCTAACTCAAGTGACGGCTCATTTCCCCTGGCTGAAGGCAGACATTAATATCCTGAGGAGATCAGACCCGCCTCCCTGACCCCCATCTACTGAAGCAAAACGACTGTCCTATTTCTTCATTTAATAAGCTTTTAATGAAGAAAACCCAAACCCCTTCTCTGACTGCAGCACAGTTCTACATGAAAAGGTTATACAAATACATCTGATTCTGTGTCAGAGTTTTCCAAAATCTGTGTCTCCCTCCCCACTGGAGTGTGGATTCTGTCACTTGCCCGCCCACGGAGCTCATTCTTTCCACTGCAGTCCAGGACTTTAGCTCTCTGCTCCGATAATTATCAACTGTCTCCACGTGATGGCAGGTGGAGGACTAAAGAAGTGATTACAAAGAGCACACTGGTGTCTCCGTTTTCTTACAAAGCTCTTTCTTTGAAGATTCATCATGGAGCTCTGGAAACTGCTTTGGACACAACCTGACTGGGCCAAGTGACCGTCCAGTGACAACCCAGAGAGCACACAAGAAAATGGTTCGGAGCTAAACTAGAATAGGAGGAAACTAACAATATTTGTGGAATTGGAACTGGCCTACATACTTTTGGGAGGGATAAAAGGAAGGGTGCTTGATGGTAGGAGATGACAAGCAGGTTTTCACCTGTGAATCATGGCATTTGCTTATAAATAAGGGGAATCTGAATCATTGCTGAAGTTCAGTGCTGAGCCCGTGGCCCACTGCCATGGCTCTGTAAGCTCTGAATTGCTTCACGAGAGGCTAAAGTTGGAATTTTCTCTTCTTTAGAGAGCAAGTAGGGACTAGGAGAAATGTGAAGGCTGCGTGTTAAATGGGGCACAGGAAGCACTGTAGGAGGAAAATGTCATTCTGCAAAGACCTCTCCAACTAAGTAACAGAAGGCAGTGAGGGACTGCAAAGGGAGCCTTGGTCGGCTTCCCTTAGACCACCAAATGTGTCTGAGGCTGGAAAACATGAAGGTGAGGTGAGCATAAAGGGGCAAAGATCCGTTTCCTATGGAAAATAGTGTCAAGGCATAGGCTGTACAAGGATATGCGTTAAATTAGATTGCTTACATGGCTATCTGATCGACCCAGGTATCAAAAGTCTTAAGAACAAATCCTAAATGTTCCCCAAAATATTCTACCAGGTCTTGTCATGTATAAAAGTAAAGTGGCTCACCAGCACATTTACACTACAGACAATAGAAGAAAGCCACGGCAGGTACTCAGTGAGCAATGTACAGTTCATAACCTACTACATCCCAGATATTACAATTTTGACATAGCATCTCATTTAATCTTCACCACGTTTAGTTATTAACCCAATTTTATTGATGAGGAAATGGACTTCCACAGGAGAAAGAAAGGCCAGTGAGCCTCCACAGAAAATATTACCCAGGAGAGGCAAAGACATACAATCTGAACGTTAAATGGAAAGAGTATTTAAAATCAAATGACAGGGCGCCTGGGTGGCTCAGTGGGTTGAAGCCGCTGCCTTCGGCTTGGGTCATGATCCCAGGGTCCTANCTTCACCACGTTTAGTTATTAACCCAATTTTATTGATGAGGAAATGGACTTCCACAGGAGAAAGAAAGGCCAGTGAGCCTCCACAGAAAATATTACCCAGGAGAGGCAAAGACATACAATCTGAACGTTAAATGGAAAGAGTATTTAAAATCAAATGACATTTTCAAATACCTCTTTAAATGATTAGATCCTACAAAATACTCTTGTTACCATGGGTAAACCTATTTTCAAACTACAGATACAGCTATAAAAATTCTTAATATGGTCACTGAAGGCTATTTTATCTTTTCTCCACAAACAGCTTTATTGAAACATAACTTAATATCATAAAATTCACTTGTTTTAAGAGTACAATTCAATGCATTTTCATATTTACAAAATTGTCAACCATCACTACAATATAATTTTAAACTTTTCTAACAACCTAAAAAAAACAAACCTTATGCTCATTTAGAGCCATTCTTTATTTAAGCTAGTTGTCTTGATTTTCATTTTAATTTTTCACATATTTGGAATTTTTAAAGAAATTAATTATAAAGAACAAAAAGAGAAAATGGAAATGTCAACATACTTTTACTATGAAGAATATTACAATCTGTGGTAAATATATAATGTGTTCATGATATATATGTTCTTCAAAGCCAAATAAATGACAGATCCAGTAGGTGTCTGAAAGCCATGCTTATTTTTTTTTTTAAAGATTTTATATTTATTTATCAGAGAGAGAGAGGGCGAGTGAGGAGAGGAGCAGAGGGGAACGGGGAGGGACAAGCAGCAGAGTGCGGAGCCAACACAGGGCTTGATCTCATGACCCTGAGATCATGACCTGAGCTGAAACCAGGCGCGCCAGTAATGCTTGTTTTTAAAAAACTGACTAAGGTATTTCAAAGGATCAATGCAGAAAATGGTATCCACATATAACTATCAAGCAAATTACTTTGAAAGGCAAATGTATACCATTTGCTTATATACAAAAAAACCCTTATTATTTTATATTCACACCTCATGCCCCAGGCAACCCTTAAGCTTCACATTTCTTCTTTAGTGTGTTTTCTGTTTACAACCACAGAAACAACAGAAAATGTTCCAAAGGTGGCCACAGCCTTGCAAGGAAAGGAGTAATACATACATACAAAGTAGTAAGAAAGTCTGAGTCAGGGCATCTGGGTGGCTCAGTCGGTTAAATGTTTGCCTTTGGCTCAGGTCATGAGCCGAAATTTCACATTTCAGCCAGGGTTCTAGGATCAAGCCCCTTGTCAGGCACCCTGGCTCAGCAGGGAGTCTGCTTCTCCCTCTCCCTCTGATCTTCCCCCCTGCTCGTGCTCTCACTGGCATGCTCTCTCTCTCTAAAATGAATAAAAAACCTTTTAAAAAAAGTCTGTGAGTTATAATTTAGATGTTATTAAAAGGTATCTCTATTCATTCTTTCAAATTATATCACTTTATTTAATTCCAATATGGACTTAATGTGTGTTTGTTGGGATGGAAATCCACAACAACAACTGATTTCAAGTGAAATAAGTGTGCCATCCAAATTTCTGTTTCACAGAAAACTAATACAGGAAGATTAAAAGATGAGATTAAAACTCACCTTTAAAAAAAAAGCTTTTATATATTTATTTGAGAGAGAGAGCAAGTGAGAGAGCACAAGCAGGGGAAGCAGCAGAGAGGGAGCATGATGTGGGGCTTGATCCCGAGACCCTAAGATTATGACCTGAGCTGAAGGCAGATGCTTAACCAACTGAGCCATCCAGGAGCCCCTAAAAATTCACCTTTTTAAAACATCACAACTATGAAATGGTCTGCTTAGAAAAATACAGCATTTAAGTCAGATGAAAGCACACCCTTACTGTAAAAAATCGAAACAATATAAAAGTCTATAGAGCTGAGCTGTTCAATATGGTGGACACTACCCACGCGTAGCTATTAAGCACTTGATACATTGCTGGTCTGAATCTAGATTTCTATAACCATTAAAGACTTCATACCAAAAAATTAAAAAAAAAATCCCAGTAATAAGTGCTTTACATTGATGATATGTTGAAAAGGTAATATTTTAAAGATATTAGCTTAAATAAAATATATTATTAATACTAATTTCACTTACTTGTTTCCTTTTATATTTTTGATTATTTGCTACAGCAAATTTAAAATTCTACTTATATGGGGCTCCACCAGGTTCACCACCCCTCTATCCTACTTCCTTCCTTAGAAGTTATCTTTCTTGGGCACCTGGGTGGCTCAGTGGGTTAAACCCTCTGACTTCGGCTCAGGTCATGATCTCAGGGTCCTGGGATCGAGGCCCACATCAGGCTCTCTGCTCAGCAGGGAGCCTGCTTCCTCCTCTCCCTCTGCCTGCCTCTCTGCCTACTTGTAATTTCTCTCTCACTCTCTTTCATATAAATAAATAAAATCTTAAAAAAAAGAAGTTATCTTTCTTATAGCTTAGCATATTTTCTTTCAGACTTTTGCTATATGTTTTAAACATATGTTTATAAACATACAGCAAACGCATTTACAAACAGAGCAAATGCTACACATTTTCCAATAAAAATGAGTTCATATCATACATACTGTACTGTAACTTGTTTTACTCACTTCATATAGTTGGAAGAATTTTGTCACTATATATAGAGCCACCTAAACTTTTTTTTTTGACCACCTAGATCTTTTTAATGATGGCTATTTATTTATAGCATAGATGTACCCTAATGTTCTCCAGACTCCATTAATAAATATTTAGGTAATTTCTTATTTTCTATTATTGTAAACAATGCACAGTGAACACCCTCATACATGTATTTATGTGCCTATGTTGGAGTATTTTTGTAGGATATACCCCTAGAAGTGAAATTACAGAGTCAAAGAGTGTAAAATTGTGTTACATATTTCTAAATGGGCTATTCTATTTTTATTATTTTTTTACAAGTTTTATTTATTTTTTAAAGAAAGAGAGACTCTCAAGCAGATTCCCTGCTGAGCATGGAGCCCGATGTGGGGCTCAATCTCACAACACATGAGATTATGACCTGAGCTGAAACCAAGGGTCGGAGGCTTAATGACTGAGCCACCAAGGCGCCCCTGGGCTATTCTATTTTTAAAACAAAAAGACAAATAATGTGGTTTGTGACAGTCTATCATTTCTCCACGAGTCTCTGAAATGACAAGGATATAAGCCTCCCATCAGAGATTCGGTGAAGAAAAACAATTTTAGCTTATGTCCTGAAGTCAGCCAACTTAGCCAACCCAGACTTAGCCAACTGCTTATTGTGGTGGGTATCTCTGGGGTGATTGTCCTGATAATGATTCAGTTTTCTCTGGAAATGCTGCCTCTCCATCCCCGCCCCGAGACCATACAGTGAGTCATAGCTGCCATGTCTGTTCTATATGGCCCTCAGTTCTTTTACCCTGGCTGGGTGACCCAGTGCTGAGCACCTGGCCCAGTCAAGGGCACTCATATTCTTTCTCAGGGGAACCCGAAATTCAGGGTTATCAGGGGAAGTTGCTAAGGGCAACGCTCCAAAGCAGCATTTATCAACTTTAATTATTTGTGTGTCACTTTTATCATTTCCACATGATACCACATGTATTCCTACATACTTAGGTTTTTCTTTAAATCTTATCTTTAAATCCTCTTTTAGGATTTTGTCTAGAGCCACCATATAGCAAAGAGCTAATGAATGCAGATTCTGGAGCCATCCTGCCTAGATCTACATCCCAGCTCTACCACTTAGTAGCAGAGTGATCTTAAACAATTTGCTCGACTACTCTCAGGGACCAGTGCTTTCATCTGTAAAATGGAGATAACCACAGCACACGTTGTCTGTGTCCTGGGTTTAAACGACTGTATATACTGTTCTTAGAATGACATCTTTACATAATAAATGTTCCATAAATATTAACTATTATTGCTTTTAAATCAATTCACCTTTCTATTTAAATAAATCTCTAGAGGAAACGTTACATCTCAACTATCTGGTTGGTACAGATCAGGGGTGAAGTGCCTACAGAGCAGCAAGACAATAACCCGTGGTGGCAGACGGTCACCCACTATATACTGCAGACATTCTTATGAGGGTGTCCTGGGCTTGGCATAGACCACAGTCCCCTGGACTTCTGGATGCCTCCCTTAGCAATGGGTAATCCTTCCCTGTCCCTCTAGTCCCATCCCTCACACCCCTACTCTACCTATGACCACCCCTTGAAATTCTTCTGTAAATCTTCTACTGATCTAGACTAACACATCTATGTAATAGATGAAGAATCAGCAGATCAGAAAGGTCTACTGAATTATGTAAAGTTCCACAGATTGGTACACGTAGGTTGTAGATACAAGAACTAAAATCCAGATGCCCTAATTCCCAGCCAGTGCTTTTTCTTCTATAGTCAATATATTTATTTTATGACCAAAGAAAATACTTTTTTTTTTTTAAAGATTTTATTTATTCATTTGACACAGAGAGAGAGATTACAAGTAGGCAGAGAGAGAGGAGAGAGGAGGAAGCAGGCTCCCTGCTGAGCAGAGAGCCTGATGTGGGCCTCGATCCCAGGACCCTGGGATCATGACCTGAGCCGAAGGCAGCGGCTTTAACCCACTGAGCCACCCAGGCGCCCAGAAAATACTTTTTTTTCATAATGATGCCTTATCTTTTCAAAAACAAAACAAAACACCAAACCACCTGCTACATATTCCAAGTAATCTCAGTGTCATTTATCCCCTTTGCAAATGAGAGGAAACCAAGACTAAGGCATGGGGAGAGATGAAGTAACTTGTAAGGTTCTGCAGCTCTAGGCAATAAAGCCAGAATTTAAAACCAGAGCTTTCTGATAACAGAACTGTTTAGATAAATTTAATTCACCTTGAAGTATAAATGATTCATGATTATTCCCAAAGGTTTTGATGGGGAGAAGCAAGATAACAACAAGAGGGCAGCAGATACTGGAGGTGGTCGATGAATCAAGTGCTGTGGGGAGACAGGGATTCAGGAAACAAAATCAACATCTTTCTACAGTTGAACCTGGCCCAACCACTGTGCCTTCTCCCGCAGTTATCTCTCCCTTCTCCTGTGTCTAATCATGGCTTCTCATGCCGGCCTTCTGGATCCGCACTGCTCATCTCTATTTCTGGGAGAGGTAAGTAATATGGCTTCTTAAAATATGTAAAAATATGCACACATTTAAAGAACATACATTAAGAAAATAACTGACAAAATGCACTCTGAAAGGATGGTCAAACGTGCACAAAGTTCCGCCAACCCTGTATGTTGTGAGCTCCGGGGATGTGCCAGGCACGGTGTTTGGTGTCACCTTTCTACCATAAACACATCAGAATCCTGCTCTCAAGAAGCTGAAAGCCTGGCAGGGACAGAAAATAATAAACAAAAACAGAGACATCTGAATTTCAACTGAAAGACCATGCAACATTTTTAAAAGTCTGGATTTAAAGAATTAAACAGAGAACGTGAAGCTCATTTAATATAATCCAACTCAGAGACAGACACTTGAGAGCGTGGCTGCCTCCACTGTTGTGCTTATTCGAACCAAACTCTTCAATGTCCCTCTAATTTTCCAAGTAAGCTGATCTTTTTCCACTTCTTGTGAGTTTTATATTGCCATTCGTGCTTTATACATCTCCAGGTTTAATCAACTTGGCCCTCTACTACCATTATTGTCTTCCCTAGGTACTGGTCTAGTTCATTTTTATGTCCAGACTACGGTTTCATCAAAGGAAACCAGCTTCCTTTCCACCCGTCAGCATTCTTAGACGTTCTTCCAATCAAGTCCAATCACTTAAAGAGTATTCTAACCCTACAGGAATTATTTTAAAAATATCAACTCCTTTCTTTACAAATGAATTTATCTGTAAGTAAGCTTAAAATAGGTAGGCTGCCAGGAATAAGATAAACTTAAAATATCTGAGTATGAGCCGCCAACTTTCACCACTAAAAATCTTTGTGCTACTGGGGTGCCTGGGTAGCTCAGTTGGTTAAGTGTCTGCCTTCAGCTCAGGTCATGATCCCAGGGTCCTGGGATTGAGTCCCGCATCAGGCTCCCTGCTCTGCCTACCCAAATGGTTCACAAGCCAATTTGGAAGTCAAAGACCAGCAGAAAGAAATAAGAAAAAAGAGTCATTTAATAAACACTCAATTCAGATTACATATAGCCCTATTACAACAAGCTAAAATATGTTCATCATAACATAAAAATTTCATGACCATGAAATAGCCAAATGAGTTAATTTATGGGAAAAAGCTTTACAAACTAAATATTTTGATTGTTTGTGACTTAAAATTCAGAACCAATGAAAACAGAATGGTCAACCTGGATTATCTGATTATCATTAACATCCACAAAATTATTAATGTGCTATTATTTTTGTGTGTCAGACCCTAGGAATATATTCAGGAGGGAGAAATGGGAAGGCTCCATGGAAGAGGTGACAGGAGAGCAGGGCTTTACTTGGACGAGGGACACCGAGCTCAGTGAAGGCAAGGCTGCAGCTTCTTGCCCTGACGGGTGCCCTGCGGGGCTGCCGAAGCAGCGCTGGGGGGGTGGGGGGGGAGGGGGGTGCTCCCCAGTCAGTTCGCTCCTGCCTGCTGATGCCGCTGCTGGTCCCAACAGGGCTCACGCCCCTGCCAGACAATGAACAGAGTCGACAGCTGCCCTGGAATGGTTGGAGAGAGGCTGCAGCCAGCAGACAGAAAGAGGAATATGGGCGGAGCGTAGGTTTAGGACAAAGGCATGGGTGTCTCCTTGCAGACAGGGCCGAGAGGAAAAGAAATGAGAACAATACAAGAAAGGAGAGAAGTCCAGGAACACCCTTCATTTTCTGGCCACAGCCCCAAATGACTTGGATAAATTAAGGAGACCAAAATGACTGAATTGCTACTATTTGCCAAAGAGTCATTTTCACACAGAAACAAAAGAAAATTAACATACTTCTATTTATATTTTGCGTAACTTAGGTTACCTATATGAAGAAACGTGTGTTAACAGTTGGATCTTAGGTACCTAAGTCAAATATTCACAGCCAGTTAATTATCAGAATGTCAAGTCATTATACCACCTAATTTCACCAGCATACTTACATCTGGACACAAGTGCCCTGCTGTGGTCCAAAACAGACACCTACATATTAATCAGAGTGGTGTGACAGAATTAACTCAGTTTGAAGAGAGCAGAGAAATGAATAAGCTAACAGCTCTCTGTCTTCATTCTTATTCTAAAGAATACAGTGAAGACTTTATCAGGGGAGGATACAGAGATACTCTGGCTTGTCCTTTTAGCAAGCCCTGTTAAAAGATAAAAACGTACCCACAGTTCAGCCTTCATGGGCCTTAAGTTTGGGTAATAATTTAAACAGTTCATAATTGAACTGTTTTCCACTGTAAAGGTCTTACCCTATCATAAGCCCTTCTCCACAGGAAAGGACTGAGCCAGGAATCCCAAGAGGAGGGATCGAAGCCTTAGTGCCAGCACTCAGGAAAGGGAAGGATGCTGGGTTGCTCCTTGGGGAGCTAAAGGTAGGTGGCTGCCATTCTGAAATCCCCGAGAACACCAGCAGTTTGATTTCTTTGTATTTCTACAAAGAACTTAGAATCATTCTAATTATATTATTATATCTATTGAGTTATTAAATGGTATTACTTTGTTGGAGATTAAGTTATTAATTACAAACATTTCTTCACATAATATTTGATTTAAACCCTAAAGGAATAAGACCTACCCAGCACTATCTGTACACGTTTTGTACAGTTTGATAATATAGTAAGTCAAAGGATAATATAGTAAGTCAAAGTAATTTTTCCTTTGACTCTGCTCATTAAAAACACATTTAAAATTCAAGTACATTTAGCAAAAATAAACATGTTTTAATAGTCTGTTTCTCTTCTAAAGCAGTTTTGACAGAATCTGGGGTAAAAAATAAATAAGACACAGTACAGTCCTTGAAGAGTTTGTAATCTGATTAGGAGAAAGACAAAAGTAGATAATGTCAACGAAGTATGGTAAATATACTGCAGTCATTAAGAATATGTTTGGAGTGAGAAAGACCTGATTTAAATCCCAGAGCTGCAGCTTACTGGCCATGTGATCTTGGCTAAATAATTTAACACCTCCGAGGTTTATTGTCTTCATCTATATAAAGGGGACATCACTACTGACCCTTTAATCCTGTCATGGGACCTGAATGAGATAACACGTGTGATGCCTGGCACATGGTCTGTGCTCAATACATGGCAGCTATTACTGCTATGACCACTAATGTTTGTAGAGATTTCTGTGCGGTGTGTATGGGAGCCCGGGAAAGGGGAACTTAGCTCAGCCTGGGGGTTGGGGAAGGTTTCCTGGGGAAAATAAGGGTTCAGCTGTGTCTTAAGGAAAAGGAAAGAGTTCGTGAGATGAAGAGCAGTAGACTTGGTGTTTCACACTGAGGAAATACTTGGTATTTGCTGGCAGGTCTAGTGTAAGACTAGTCACGCCTCAGTTCCCCCTTTCCTTGGCATCCTACAGCACAGCTGCTTCTTCCTCCACGTGGTTTACCATCTATCCTCCCCAGAAAGGCCCATTGATCCCCCCAACTGCTGTGTTGGCTTTGTTCTTTTAAATATAATTTAGCCCTACAGAGAGAGGCAGACCAGTCCTCTCCAGAAACCATACCTACTCTTTCCCTTTGTCTTAGGGCTGAGAAGAGGTAAATTGCAGAAGCAGTGTAGCTGGTGGCTAAGAGTTGAGGCTCTGGAGTTAAACTGCCTGGCTTCAAATCCCAGCCCCATCACTGTGTCACTTTGGCCAAGATGCTTCACTTCCATATGCTTTAGTTTTTTTCCATCTGTGAAATGGGGATAATAATCTCTAAGGGTGCTGTGAGGATTCAGTGAATTAATGCATGTAGGAAAAGTAGAACAGGGCCTGGATGCTAATAGGTATTATGACCTAACAAAATTAAAACTCTGTGTTTCATGGACAGGATACCCTTGAGAAAGTAGAGAATAAACCAGATTAGAAATGTGGTCATCTGTGGGGGGCAGAAGGAAGAAGCAAGAATAAAAGGGCAAAAAAAGAAGTATAATGCCTACTGAATATCTAGTTGATACCAAAAGCACTGCATTAATTGCTTCATATGTTCTTTCAAATGATTCTTTTAAAGATTTATTTATTTATCTTGAGGGGGGAAGGAGAGAGAGAATCCCAAGCAGACGCCCCACTGAGCATGAAGCCCAAAGCGGGGCTCAATCTCATGACTCCGAGATCATGACCTGAGCTGAAATCAAGAGTCAGATGCCCAACTGACTGAGCCACCCAGGAGCCTCTGTTCTTTTTTTTTTTTTTTAAAGATTTTATTTATTTATTTGACACAGAGAGAGAGAGAGAGAGATTACAAGTAGGCAGAGAGGCAGGCAGAGAGAGGAAGAAGCAGGCTCCCTGCGAAGCAGAGAGCCCGATGCGGGCCTTGATCCCAGGACCCTGAGATCATGACCTGAGTTGAAGGCAGAGGCTTTAACCCACTGAGCCACCCAGGCGCCCAGGAACCTCTGTTCTTCCAAATGATTCTTATAATAGCTGTGGTAGGTAGATGGTATTGTCCCTATTTTCACACATGAGTACATGGGGGCTCAAAAAGGTCAAGAAATTTGCCTCAACAAACCAACAGGACCATGATTTAAAACCATGGGTGGATGAATACACATGCTCTCCAACACCTACTTCTCTTAATCAGAATGGTAAAAATAGGACTCTGTTTCCTTAGAATAAAAACTATGATATCAAACTTCACATTGCTGAGAAGAAACCTGAGTTGCCTTTGTTTTTATATAATTTTCTAGACCTACTCTAGGAAATATAAACATTTCTCCAGGTTCTGATTTCATGTGCTATGCTGAAGATTCCATTTCATAAAAATCATGAGCTACATATATGAAGCAAAAGAACCTTGTCTAGAAGTTTAGAGTCTATTACAATTACACAGTATGTAACAAAAATGTTATTCTCGGGGCACCTGGGTGGCTCAGTCCCTTAAGCGTCCCTTTGGCTCAGGTCATGAATCTTAGGGTCCTGGGATGGAGCCTCACATCAAGCTCCCTGCTTAGTGGGGAACCTGTTCCCCCTCTACCCCTCCCCCTGCTCATGCTCTCTCTCAAATAAATAAATAAATAAATAAAATCTTTTAAAAAATTATTATTCTCCAGAATTCCGATTCTACATTTTCAGACAAAATGACTAGGCCTACATTTGTTCTGTAACATGAGGTAGGTCCAGCTCTAATCTCTGATTTACACTTTTTCAAGCTTAAATATTATATAAGGTATCCTATGGGTCTTTAATATCCTTGTGATTCATATTCCATATTAATTTGTTTCCTTTGGTATTTTTTTTTTACCACCAAAGAACATACATTTCTTATAACAAAATGAGAATAAAGTTAGAAAAAAATAAAGTTAAAGAAAACCATGGAAAAAGTGAATAATATAAGACTATCTGGCTACATGTAAAGCATTAACTTCATGAGTTGAAGCCAGAAGTATAAACTAGAGTCTTATGGATCTTTTACACACACAGAAGGACTTTTCATATTGTCACTTCTTTGTCAATACGAATGCTTTCCTTAAGTGTGCAGTAAAACCTCTTCCCTCTGTGTCTGTCTATCCGTCTCTCTCTCTCTCTCTCACACACACACACACACACACACACAAATACACACACGGGTCTTGTCACATGTTGGCCCTATACTGATGAAAAAGTACCAATCCCCAGGGGAAGTTTCAAATACTCTAAGACAAGAGGCTATAAAGGTGGGGGGCTGGAGGCTGGTGAGCAGACAATCCTCTGTAGAGACATTTTATATACGTATATACTATTTTTTAAACCTAAAATATATATAATTTTTTTCTTTAATTACAGTTTCCCATATAACCATTAGTAGGTTCCAGTGATGCAAGCCATATTTATTAGAGGCAGCATGTCAAATAGGAGTTGACAATTACAGTCTCTATCAATACATATTATGCCAGACGGTAATGAGCCATCCACAAAGGGCTAGCCATCCAAAATAATCACGCTGCTTTCCAGAGAAATGTCGAAGAGGTTATGGTTTATTACACAGTGCTCATTAGATATACAGTGGCAGCATTAGCAATTTTTCCTTCATTTGCGTCTCATTTAAGGATCTGCCCCCACAAGCACAGTCAAATTAGTACACAAGGTTAAAACCATTATGCCCAGAAAAAAATTAAGTTGTATTTTATTTTACAGTAATGGTAGATCAAAGGTCCTTGGAATCTATTATTTGCGAAACCATTATCTAACACAGAATATTAACAAAAGGGAAAAGAAAAGCAATGCCCTGCCAGCATGGCTTTGACAGGAACAAAGACAGACTGTTTGAAATAAGCAAACATCACATTACTTAATTAAATACCCCTAAAAAAAACTATTTTAAAAATAACACTGAGGTTGTGACATCAACTGACAAAAGTCACAAAATTAAAGTTAATGATGAAGCATCAACCTGTATTTTCAAATGCCTCATTTACATCAATTTATTTTTAAACATTTTTTACTCTGCTTTTGTGCTCAATTTGGTTATAAATTCACTTACTGCTATAAATACTTATTTTCTTTAAAAGATAACCGAGTTTCTCATCTTTGTGGCAAGCCCACATTTATTGATATCTAATAAATTGGGATTTTGGCTATATTATAATCAGAAAGGTCTGGTCAAGAGGGGAGATCTTGGAGTAAGTTACAAAATTTAAAATAGATACTGCTAAATAATAGCTACTTAATAGATTTTGTCAAATCATCAGATAACCGATTAACAGGATCTGAACTGAGGTAAACAGTTGTAGCAAAAAGATCTTTTGAAGATATTTCTGAAGTCTTGACTGGTTGTTAATGATCTGTTCGAAATCATTACAATTAGAAGGACAATATTTCAAATACAGTTTCTCCATATGTTATTATTAACAGCTTGCAATTGTAGTCAGTATTCAAGGATCCCTTGCTTCTCTTTAATGGACATTTATGGAGTGCCCACCACATGTCAAACTCTGTGATAGGCTCTGAGAATTCATCCCCCCCCCCAACAAAAAAAGGAATAAAACCATAGCTCAGGTCTCAAGAAGCTGATACCCAGCCAGATCAGTAAAGGGTTTAAAGAGCAAACCAAATGATTTTAATCCTAGGCAGTAAGTACTATCCTAGAAGTAAACACAGAGTTCTCAGGGACTCCAGAGGAAGGAGGCCTCACCCAAATCTGATGGAATAAGGGAAGGAGTTCCAAAGAAAGCAGCTCCTAAAGTGGGACCTAAAGGGTAATTCTACCCAACAGGGAACGGTAGGGGAGAAATACGGTGGGAATGTGGGGAAGTGGAGAGTGAGGGGCTGAAGTGGGACTGTTTACCTCAAATCATCAGAATATACCATCTTAAGGAATATCTTTTATTTTTATTTATTTTTATTTTTAAAGATTTTTATTTATTTGACAGAGAGACGGAGAGACAGTGAGAGAGGGCACACAAGCAAGGGGAGAGACTGAGGGAGAAGCAGACTCCCCACTGAGCAGGGAGCCCGATGCGGGGCTCGATCCCAGGACCCTGGGATCATGACCTGACCCAAAGGCAGATGCTTAACCACTGGGCCACCCAGGCACCCCAAGGAATCTCTTTTAAACACTGGTCCAGATTAGAAGAAAAGATCCTAAGTTGGAATGATGGACTTTATGAAATAAAGTCAGCAAACAAGTTCTAGAACAGTTCAGATAACCATGTTTTAAATTTTGAAAATAGTATCTTAAGGAATACATTGCCTGGTCAAATCCATGTATGGTAAATCAAATTTCAGAGTGGATAAATGTATTATCCACTTAATGTTAATTGAATGTAACATGTAAATCTGAGTGAATAACTTGACATGACCAAAATCTGAATTTCATTGGCTATTCTAATTGATCTTTACCTCCACGAATGAGGGAGGTATTCTTTTTTTTTTTTCAAAGATTTTATTTATTTATTTGACAGAGAGAGAGAGATCACAAGTAGGCAGAGAGGCAGGCAGAGAGAGAGAGGAGGAAGCAGGCTCCCCGCCGAGCAGGGAGCCCGATGCGGGCCTCGATCCCAGGACCCTGAGACCATGACCTGAGCCGAAGGCAGAGGCTTTAACCCACTGAGCCACCCAAGCGCCCTAGGGAGGTATTCTTGTCTCTTTCTCCCTAAACTGATGAAAGTATGAACTATGATGTGTTATATATCTAATACATGTGTCTATGATATACGGTATGTATATCTTCAAAATACATGTTAGAGATAATAAACTTTTAAAGGGCAGAGAGTAGACTGATTTAATTCTTTTGGAATGGTACCCTGTACAGTTCAGTGTAATCTGATACCTACAAATCCTATAAATCCAAAGATTTCTTTATTTCAGGGACAGAGAGAGAGAGAGAGCACATGAAGGGAGAGGGAAAGGGAGAAGCAGACTCCTTGCTGAGCAGGGAGTCCGATGCCGGGCTCGAACCCAGGACCCTGGGATGATGACCTGAGCTGAAGGTAGACACTTAACCGACTGCGCCATGCAGGCACCCCATGTGATGGACCTACTTTATGTTAAATGTCAGGATGTTTGAGTATTAGGTTTGATGACTATGCATTCTCCAAAGATAGTACACAGATTAAAACTTTGCCTGACCTCCCAGTTTTAGGAAAGAAGGGGAACTCTGTTAGAAACCACCAGGACTTTGGGTTACATCTCCATCTCCTTACATCTCCATCTCCTTATTCTGTGGGTAAAAAGAAAAGTTTGATATAATAAACATCATTTATAACAAAACATCCATTTATAAAAAAACAGAGGGGGTCGGCTTTTATTGTTTGAAAATGGCACTAAGTTAGTAATGGTCATCATTTCTAGAAGCATTTGAGCACATATTGCTGGATGAGACGATCTAGATCAGTGGTTCCCTGTCTGGAGTTCCTAGATCCCTTTTGTAAAAAAAAAAAAAATTATTTATTTGAGAAGGTGGTGGGGGGCAGAGGGAGAGCAGAGAGAGAATCCTAAGCAGACTCCATGCTGGGTGCAGAGCCTGGCACTGGGCTCAATCCCAGGACCCCAAGGTCAGGACCTGAGCTGAAACTAAGAGTTGGATGCTTAACAAACTACACTACTTAGGTGCCTCTGAATTGCTAGATCTTTTTTTTCCCCCAAGACTTTATTTATTTGAGGGACACCTGGGTGGCTCAGTCAGTTGGGTGTCTGCCTTCGGCTCAGGTCATGATCCCAGGGTTCTGGGATCAAGTCCTGCATCGGGCTCCCTGCTCAGTGGGAAGCCTGCTTCTCCCTCTGCCTGCTCTGCCTGCTGCTCCCCCGGCTCGTGCTCTCACTCTTACAAATAAATAAATAAAATCCTTTTAAAAATTTAAAAAAGATTTTATTTATTTGAGAGAGAAAGAGGGAGAGAGAGTACAAGTTGCGGTGAGGGGCAGAGGGAGAGAGAGAAGTGCAGGGAGCCCGACACAGGGCTCAATCCCCGGACCCCAAGATCATGACCTGAGCCAAAGGCAGACGCTCAACCGACTGAACCACCCAGGTACCCAAATTCCTAGATCTTTAAGGATTCTTCATAGTAGGTAAAGAATTCTTCACAGAGGTGTTATTTTCCCCTTCCCAAATTGTCTAAGGAGTCATTCATTCACCTCTGGCTAAAGGCACATCTCTTAATAAATATTTCAATTTTCCTTAGCTTTGTACTTATTGATAAGATGTGATAGTATTGTTTCATGGTCATCAGATGTTCAGACTGTCAATTGTAAGTGTACCTGATAAAATGAAAAGCTGAGCAATTATTATTTTACCTACAAAGTGTGTTTGGTAAGCAGACTCTTTTTTAGAAGAGGGTGGGAGATCAGCAAAAGGACATGAAAGAGGTTAGGAGGCTATCATCACGAAGTCTGTCTACACTGGCTGACCTCCCTCTACTTTTCCTTGGCCTTCTTTCTCTCATCAAGGCATTCTAAGAGAGAGTCGCTGTCCATTCCAATACCACATTTAACAGGAGGCCAGAAGAGGTCAGTGGAGAGTAGTGTTAGGCATCCACCCTCCCACCCACAGGGCTGGCCTCCAGCACATTTCAGATCTCTGCCTCACCAGCACCCCCATCCCAAAGAAGAAAACAGAATAAAGCATTATACTCAATTTTCTACTTTGCCACAATCACAGATGACTTGGAGGCTGTTGTTAATATTTGACTTAAAAAAGAAGAAAAATGTTTGAAGTAGAAAACTAATTCTTCTGTATGGTTATAAAATGTAAGTTTTTATACTAAAAATTTCCTTGAAGAGGACAATGACAATAAAAATGATAATGCCTTGATATTGGCATAACAATCCTATTTTCCCTGAGATAATAATCCATTATTTTTCAAAAATATATGAATTGCAGATGTGTAAAAATTCCCATCCAAATATACTCGATATCTGATTATTTGTGATATGGAAAAAAGAAAAAAAGAGTATGGGATTAATAAGAACTAGAAAGTCCCCAACTTCTCAACTGATTCTAAAATAAACATGAGAACAGAAAAATTAAACATGCTGTTTTGAATGTTTTAAATATTTATTTATTATTATTATTTTTTAAAGATTTTATTTATTTATTTGACAGAGAGATCACAAGGAGGCAGAGAGGCAGGCAGAGAGAGAGAGGGGGAAGCAGGCTCCCTGCCGAGCAGAGAGCCCGATGCGGGCCTCGATCCCAGGACCCTGAGATCATGACCTGAGCCAAAGGCAGAGGCTTTAACCCACTGAGCCACCCAGGCACCCTATTTTAAATATTTAAATAAAAATTTTTCTTCTCCTCTTATCTTCAGGGAAGTGGAAACTGAATAGAAAGTTCTACGCCCATTTAGAGTTGAAGAATTAGAAGAAGAAAGACTGTGGACTTTTAAATAACTGTTCCTGTGTTTTTACTCGTCTCTCTTAAGAACTTCCTTCACCAAAGGTCCCCCTATAAAGTGTAGGAGCTACCTTCCCACCAAACTGAAGGTCATGGTCTCAGGCATATTTATTGAGGATAAGTTGGCAATAGTGCACCAAGCACAGAGAGAATGTAAACCACAAAAGACTATGCGGTACCTGACCTTAGGGGCTTTATGAATCTAAGGGGAATCAGTAAAATGAGAAAATGCTAAGGAAAGACCTAAAATGGGCAGATATGTTTAACGAATTACAAAGAGGTCCAGGTTACCTTGCCTACTCCCCTCATTGTTCCTGAAGAAGATGAACTTCCAGCCAAACAAACTTTGCATCAGGTACCTTTGAAAATAACAAGCTGACTATGAAACACTGCAGATGTGTCAAAAAGAACAGGTTTTGCATAATTTAAACCATAAACTGAACTAAACCATAACAATTTACTACTACTCCACTGAAATTCCCCCAAAATTCTGCTTTTCAGCTTATTGTTTTTGTTAAATTAAAACTGCTCTGGCCTCTCTACAAAGAGAGATAAAAAGTAAATTCCCATTTAAAAAAATCCTGAACTGAATGATATAAAATTAAATACAGAAATGCATTTTAAGTGCAAAGACTCCTTCCACTGTTGCCAGTAAACAACTAACAAAGGGGAGTTCAGTAATTTCACAGCCGTATTTTCTCACTCTCCTACACTGAGAACACAGTCGTTTGCATGGCATAATAAGCTGTAAATTATCAACATTTTTACATAGCCTGCTGCAAAGAAAAGTCTGCCAGCTTTCCGCTATATTGGATAGTGTTCAAGTGATTAACTATAGCTTTGGAAAGAAGGGGTGGAAACTTGTTTTGCGTCTCAGTTTGTTGGTTCTCTTATGCACAGCCTCTAAAAATCCATTACATCATTATTTGCAATGAATATGTAAGTAATTACGGTACAGTAATAGCAGCTCTATATTTCTGCAGGATGTAAATTACCCATGGACAGCAGCATATCTTGTAGGTGCATAATTATTCAAGTATTTCCTTGAAACCGTGCCTCCAATGAGTATAAATTTAGTGTTTTTCAATACTAAAATTTGTAGCACTGAGTATTTCAGGATTAATGACCAATGAAATCCAATTTGTTCCTAGTCTACAGGAAAAGCTCATTAGACAGAACATCTTCCTAGGGCACAAGTCTATTTTGGAAAGTGGTCCGTGTATCAAAGAAAACATACAGTTATCTGTTTTTCCCAATAGATAAGGAATAAATCTGTGAAAGGAAATGCACAGTTAAAGCGATATGGCTTGCAAATGTAAATGTTTTTATTTTTAAATTGTAGAGAACGATCCACATTCAACCTCAAAACAAAAGGAAATTTTGTCTCAGTAGATCAACATGAATTCATGGAGATAGAAGTGCCTACCATAATGCTAGGGCTTTGGTAGCCAACCTGGTTTCTATCTAACTACACAATTCAGCACCACCAAACATAGAACATAAAAATCTGCGTTTAGTGCTGAGGATGTCAAGATGAGTAAGAAAGTATATTTAGGGCACCCTAATCCAGAGGTCATGTACAGTAATGGAAAAAGCATGAATTCTACGGTCAAATGGGGTTTTTTTTCTTTCTTCTTCTTCTTCTTCTTCTTCTTCTTCCTCCTCCTCCTCTTCCTCCTTCTTCTTCTTCGNATCCAGAGGTCATGTACAGTAATGGAAAAAGCATGAATTCTACGGTCAAATGGGGTTTTTTTCTTTCTTCTTCTTCTTCTTCTTCTTCCTTCTCCTTCTTTCTTCTTCTTCTTCTCCTTCTCCTTCTCCTTCTCCTTCTCCTTCTTCTTTAAGATTTTATTTACTTATTTGACAGAGAGAGAGACAGCAAGAGAGGGAACACAAGCAGGGGGAGTGGAAGAGGGAGAAGCAGGCTTCCCACCGAACACAGAGCCAGATGCGGGGCTCGATCCCAGGACCCTGGGATCATGACCTGAGCCAAAGGCAGATGCTTAACGACTAACCCACCCAGGTGCCCCTCAAATGGGGTTTCAATCCCAATTCCGCCATTCACTTACACTATAAACTTGTTCAAGTTATTAAATTTCTATAAGCCTGCTTCCCAAGAAAAGCAATTTTTTCTTAACTAATGTCCTAAGAGTAAATAAATTAATATTTAAGTACATGGAACTAGTACCAGACATAAAAAAAAAATAACAGATGTTAGCTATAGTAATAATTACTATTTTTCTGTGTTTATCACACTCAGCCTTGCACATAGCAGGTGCTCAATAAATGGCTGTTGAATAAATGAATGAATGAGTCAATGAGTGAATGAACAAATCTAGTAGAGGGATAATATAGGTACACAAATTATTCCAAGACACAAAAGAAGTGTCTCAAGGATACAAAACATAACAGAAGGCTCAGTGGTGGGAGACATGCTGGGTTGGAAGATGACTAAAACACAGGCCCTTACCTCTAGAAGGTACTGTCTAGTAGGAAAACATATACATAAATTAGTCATTACAAACCATTGTGTTAAGTGTTCTAAAAACTTACAGAACATTCCCTCTAGGCTCTGGCTTTAATAGAGACATGGCTTTTCCTGGAGTACTGAAAGCCCTGTATCTTTTTGAGTGGATATCCTTCACTATCTATAAACCACAGACTGAGGAGTTGAGAGGTGGGACCAGTACTCTCATTATTTCTTCACCATCTTGAGAAACCCATTCATCCTTTGAACTACATTCCACTGCCACTCCTCTCCTCCGTTACTCTGTTTTCATCAGTCTTAGGCATCTCAGTTCAATTCTGTTGTTCTTCTGGTTGACTTCGGTCACATGAACTGCTCGTCCTGTAGTTTCTCACTCTACTCAATTCAATCTCCACTATATTCTGTCAACCTCACTCTCAGGCACAACTGGAACTTACCATTCAGGACTGCTCTACTTCTAAAATGTTCAGTGTGAATCTCCTACTTTCTATCTACAGCCTCCTAACCTCTGAGCTCTCTCACGCATTACTACTCCAACCCAGAATATGAATCATCAAGACCTCCAGACCTTGATCACTATTTTCTCCCTAATTTTGGACTCCCTCAGCCTCACTTCCTTCCTCATCAAACCTAAATAATGTTTTACGTTTATTTATTTATTGAGTAATCTCTATCCTCGTGGGACTTGAACTCACAACTCCAAGACCAAGAATCACAAGCTCCTCCGAGGATGAGGAGTCAGCCAGGCACCCCACGCCTAAATAATTTATTAGGTCAAGCATTCCTTTGCATATACCCTTTTCTTGGTGGCAAAGAAAAACCACAATCATGCTTTTACCTTCTCCACTTCTATTCTAGGGCTGCTAGGAATTGTGTGAAGGAATTTGTATTTAATCCTGCAGGGAATGGGACACCAGTGACGAATTAAGGATATCTTACTCCACTTACAAACTTAAAAACTTGAGAAAAGGAGGGAATGGGGGAATCTTAATAAAAGAAAATGAAGACCCAAGATACCAGTAACTACAGGGAGGAAGGATGCCAGGATTAGAGATAACCAACCTGAGGATCTGCTCTCTTTCCCTCTATTATCACCATCGCCCAGCTATGCAATCCAAGAGTGAGAAAAATCCAAGAGCATAGTGGAGAAGGGAGTTCCTCGGGCACTATGGATGCCAGTTCTCTAGTAGCATCTTATGTAAGAGGTGTTAAGGATTATCGGTCTTTAATTAAACAACTTCAATTTAATTAAATATGGAAGGATTGTGGGCCCAATAGTGAATATGGTTATAGCTCTAAAACTTAAGTTCCAGAAACAGAGCTCTAAAAATGAAATTGCATCAATAGTGTCAGAAGTCTACTAGATGCATAAATTGCTTTTTTACCTTGTCACTAGAGGCCAGAGACTATTTCTTATTAATATTCTCATGCTCAGCCCTGTGCCTTGCAGAGAGGTGGTAGTCAGGATGTGCTATGTTGTACCACACACTACCTGAACCCAGCTGAAAACGTGTCCTGTTAGTTGAGCTCCTGGACCCGAAGCCCATTATTATCACCATCTTACAGAAAGGTAATCACACAGAGCGATTAAGGGACTTGCTTAGGTGAAACAGTCAATCAGCTGTACGTTGGTGACAAAACCCCAGATCTCTAGCCCTTATACCCATGTCTCTATTACACCACACTGTCCACTAATGGAGGTGCCTTGGGCCTGGGTTCAAAGGATCAACAGGAAGGATGAAGCTAAGCAAACTCTGCCACTAAACATTTTAAGTGACTGTAAGTCTTCTACCGTATAAAGCTAATATTTTTTATGACAAGTGTCAAGAATTAATCCCTGTTTAAAATGCAGAATTAGGGGTGCCCTGGGTGGCTCAGTTGGTCAAGTGTCTGCCTTTGGCTCAGGTCATGATCTCAGGGTCCTGGGATTGAGCCACACATCTGGCTCCCTGCTCAGTGGGGAGTCTACTTCTCCAGAACTCTCCCTCTGCACTGCCCCCTGCTAGTGTTTTCTCTTAAATTATTTTTAAAAAATTAAAAATAAATATTTTTAAAAATGCAGAATTAGACACTGGACATTGGCTTTGACCATGGCTTCTTGCTAGTCAACACAGCCCTTCTTTAGGGAAAAGATTTAAACTTTTTCACCAATACCAAAACAAGTTATGCAGTGTGTTTTCTGTTGTGATGTACTCAGGCAGGCTAATCTATAGCAAGATATTTATATAGAATAAATGAACTCTCAGCTGAGTAGATTAGTAGCTGAGCCCACCTATTTTTTGTGGTTAATTATACTTGTTTTGTAAGAGGCTGTTCTTATTTTGTGTTTTTCCAACAGCTCTGGTGAAGTAATGACTTGTGATGTACAGTATGCTGAACATAAAGAGCCTTCCCCTTTCTTGTTCAACATATAATTGCTGCATTTGTGCATGCTGTGTAAGTTGAAAATAACAATAAAAAGTTAATGAAGAAAATAAGTACTAGTTGTAATGAATTAGTAATATTGCTGGATTTGTATCTGGAGTTTATTTTTATTGTTGTAAGCAGAATACAATCAATAGGAATATGTAATCAAAGTGCACATGCTTTCATCTCTTGAAATCTCTCTGAAAGGGAGCTGAGATATCTTTAGGAAATTATCTTCAAAAGCCTACTCTAAATTCAATTATGCAGCATAATCATTTTAAATCACTGCCAATAAGCACTCCTCACTTTCAAGGTTCTTGTAGTACAAAAAGATGCATTTTTAATAGGTTTTTATTGCATTGTAAGCATGAAATATAACTTTCTTTTAATTTTCAAGTTAATCTTAATCATACAAAATAATATGAATAAATTCTCTTTATAAAAAAATTAAATGTTACAAATAAAGTCCCCTTTGATGATTTCCCTATAGCTGTTCCCAAACCTCCTCCTGCCCTTCTTCCAACCACTGTCATCATCAGGTGGGTGAGGTTTCTTCCAGACTCTTTTCTACCATTTCATATGTCCTTTAAAAAAAAAACCCCAAACGTAACTATGTTTAATGCTATATATTTCAATATTAATTATTTCACATCAATATAATTGAGAGCCCCAAATCAATATAATCAACATGTTCTTACTTAAGCCTCATTTCTTTCTTTCTTTTTTTTTTTTTTAAGATTTACTTATTTATTTGAGAAAACAAGAGAAAGAGCGAGCATGAGTGAAGGAAGGGCCAGAGGGAGAGAATCTCAAGCAGACTCCTCTGGAGAGGAGCTGGAGGTGGAGCTCGATCTCAGGACCAGCAAAATCATGACCTGAGCTGAAATCACAAATTGGATGCTTAACCAACTGAGCTACCCAGTTGCCCCAACCCTCATTTCTTAAGGTATTTTTTGATTTGGTCAATCTCCAAGGTAAATAGGGTTTCTTAATTTTGTTAGGCACTTTTAACTAGGCAAATTCTAATGTGAGGTACGAAGGTAAAGATGGACAGTCTACTGTTGTTACCATGACTAGAAGTTATCAGAAATTAATTCGTACCACATTCAAATGATAAATTATGAACTACAATATTTTCAGCTGAGGCCAAGACTAATGCCCTAAATTTATTTATTTATTTATTTATTTTTATTTGATACAGAGAGAGAGATTACAAGTAGGCAGAGAGGCAGGCAGAGAGACAGGGAGAGGAGGAAGCAGGCTCCCTGCTGAGCAGAGAGCCTGATGTGGGCCTCGATCCCAGGACGCTGAGATCATGACCTGAGCCGAAAGCAGAGGCTTTAACCCACTGAGCCACCCAGGCACCCGTAATGCCCTAAATTTAAAGTCTAATAAATGACAAAACTCACTTCTTTTACCATTTTTAAAATTTCCCACCTTTCTCCTTAAATTAAGATTTCATTTGGGTCCCTAAATATTTTATCACCACTTCTGTGACGGCATCTCAAATCTGACAAACTTTCTCTTAGAGGAGAAAGCACTGTTAACATGAGTCATTCTATTAAGATGTTTTCTAGATTTAACTTATAGTTATGTTTATAATGCTTTTTTTGGTAATTAGTTCTTAAAGCCCAACAATGACCTTAGGAATTAATCATTAATTTAACCTTAATCAACTGAATAATATACCGAGTTAAAAAAAGAATTAGCACAGTTACCAAAAAATTGATGGTGTCCATATTAAGATTTTATTTATTTATTTGAGGGGGGGGGGATGAAGAGGGAAAGAGAATCCAAAGCAGACTCCACACTGAGTGCAGAGCCCAGTGTAGGGCTCAGTCCCACAACCATGAAATCATGACCTGAGCCAAAACCAAGAGTCGATGCTTAACCAACTGAGCTACCCAGGCGCCCCGATGGTATCCATTTTAACATGGATGGTAAACCTAAGAAAGTAAATCATTTTGCTTCACTCCGGCTTTCTTTATTAAAAACAACAACAACAACTATATTTTATGCATTTTCATAGGCTACTTGATCTTGTCAAAAAGGGCAAAAGATAAAAGTTCAGGTCAGCCCAGGGACTCTAAGACCCTCATTCTAATAGCAGGACTAAGCTTACTACCAGCTTTTACCAGTTTTTACGCAGTGCGTAAGTAAAACATATATACAGTTAAAAATAATTCAGACCACTGAAGAAGACATAAAATGAAGTCTCTCATCCCATTTCCCCCAGTTGCCCCTCCCCAGAGGTGACCACAGTTAAGTCTTTGTGTCTCTTTTAAAGCATTTTCCATGTACAGAAAAATCCACTGTTCACCCATTCAAGCCTCAATGGGATCAAACTGTAATATGTGCTGCATTTGCTTTTTTTTCTTGATTCTTTGAGATCTTTCCAGATCAGACAAACAGATCTCCTTAATCCTTTTATTTATTTACATTAAAAANATTCTTTGAGATCTTTCCAGATCAGACAAACAGATCTCCTTAATCCTTTTATTTATTTACATCTAAATTNTATTTACATTAAAAATTTTAATTTAATTTAATTTTTTCAGTGATCCAAGATTCATTGTTTATGCACCACACCCAGTGCTACATGCAACATGTGCCCTCCTTAATACCCACCACCAGGCTCACGATCCCCCATCCCCCCCTTAATCCTTTTTAAAATGTTCATTGGATAGTCCCTTGCATCAGTAACAACATGGGCTCTCTTGGTGGATGCTTTGACTGTTCCCCTTTTTTTGGGGTTGCTGTTGTCCTTGCAAACTATGCTACAAAAAGCATTTTTATACATACATCTTTGAGCGTTTATGTTAACACATCAGCAATTTTGCTAAATCAAAGGGTGGTTGGATTAAAGTAAAATTCATAGCTGAAAATGCCATAGCTACCCCAAAGCTGGGCAATGTAGTTTAGCTGAACACTAAGGAAAAGAGAATGTGCTTGGCAAACTTGTTCCAATCTCTTTTATCAGTTAAATAAGAGGTGCTGGGAGATTTCAGGCAACAAAGGTAGACTGAAGATATGTAGTCTGTTTTATAACTACTAGTNAGAGAATGTGCTTGGCAAACTTGTTCCAATCTCTTTTATCAGTTAAATAAGAGGTGCTGGGAAATTTCAGGCAACAAAGGTAGAGACTGAAGATATGTAGTCTGTTTTATAACTACTAGTTACCAAATTATTTTCTAAGTGACTATATCAGTTAGTGTCCCTACTAACAAAGCATTCAAGTGCTTACTTCCTTACACACTCACAAATACTGGGTATCAGACTTTTTAATCTTTGCCAATATGACAAGGGAAAACAGTGATTTTGTTTTAATTTGTCCATTATGATGAATTCCAGCCTTTTCCCCCTGTTGTTTACTAATCATCTATGATTCTTCTTCACTGAACAGCCTGTTCATTTCTTTAGTTCATGTTTGTGTTGTATTATCTTCTTCTGGATTTATAAGATCTTCAACTGATTTATTTATTAAAATTTGGCCCTTTGGCTTGTATGTTGCAAATATTTTTGTAACTTCGGCGTTTACTTTTAACTTTATGGTGATTTTTTCCCACTGCAGAATTATCTTTTGTGCAGTAAAATGTATTTTTTGTTTATAGTTTCAGGGTTTTGGAACCTTTTAGGAAGGTTTTCCTTGCTTGAAGATTAAATAATAATAAACATTTAAAAAATAATAACNAGGGTTTTGGAACCTTTTAGGAAGGTTTTCCTTGCTTGAAGATTAAATAATAATAAACATTTTAAAAATAATAACTTAAGGGGCGCCTGGGTGGCTCAGTGGGTTAAAGCCTCTGCCTTCAGCTTGGGTCATGATCTCAGGGTCCTGGGATCGAGCCCCGCATTGGGCTCCCTGCTCGGCGGGGAGCCTGCTTCCTCCTCTCTGACTGCCTCTCTGCCTACTTGTAATCTCTCTCTCTCAAATAAATAAATAAAATTTTAAAAATAATAATAATTTAAAATGATTAATCAGCTATGATCCTATAGGCACTGACTGCCATCTATGTGTTAGGAATATGCTGAGTAATGGGGTAACATGGAGAAAATTGATCATCTGAACTTTGTTTCATAGAACCCAAAGTACACAGTCTTCGGTTATCAGTATAACAAATAAATACAGAAAACGATCAATCCATAATTTTATTATTTTTTNCACAGTCTTCGGTTATCAGTATAACAAATAAATACAGAAAACGATCAATCCATAATTTTATTCTTTTTTTTTCTTTTTCTTTTATTTTTATTCTTTGCCCAAGGGGTACAGGTCTGTAAATCATCAGGCTTACATCTTTCACAGCATTCACCAAAGCTCAAACCCTCCCCTATGTCCATATAATTTTATTCTTATTCATCACCTCACCCATCACCCAGAAGGATTACTGTCACTACAATGGTATCTCAGCAGCAACTCATTCTCCTCCCTCTGGAAATGGGAGTTGAGGGTAACATAAACTCAGAAGAGCCTAAAAACCTACCAGTAAAACTTCAAGCCAAATAGACACCAGAATGGAAGTTGTGGATAACAGAGGCGAGCAAATAAAATGCAGTGAAAGAAGGAATAAGTCAAAGTATGAAGGGAAAACAAAATAAACTTTTAATAGGATTTAAAAGTTTTTAGGGGCACCTGGCTGGCTTAGTCTGTTAGACAGCAGGCTCTGATTCTGGCTGAGGTCATGACCTCAGAGTCCTGGTTGAGGGTTCACGTCAGGCTCTGTGCTCAGCAGGGAGTTGGCCTGAGGATTCTCTCTCCCCCTCTCCCTCTGCCCCTCCCTGCTTTCTCTCTCTCAGATAAATAAAACTTTAAAAATAAGATAAAATGAAAAAGTGAAAAAATTTAGTAGCTATTCTGCAGCACTATGTGTTTTTTTAAATATTTTTTAATGATATTCCGTTAATACTTTTCTTCTTTGAAATGTCACTTTACATCTCAACTATGTTAAAAATTTGAGACTTTTTCATGTTCCATGAAGAGTACTTTAGAGTTGGCTTTACAGCTCACATCCTGAATTAGAAGTTGCAAAGGACAGGGACACCTGGATGGCTCAGTAGGTTAGGCATCTGCCTTCGGCTTGGGTCATGATCCCAAGGTCCTGGGATTGAGTCCCACATTGGGTTCCTTGCTCAGCGGGGAGACTGCTTCTCCCTCTGCCTGCTGCTTCCCCTGCTTGTGAGCTCTCTCTCTCTTTCTGACAAATAAATAAATAAAATCTTAAAAAAAAATATGTTCCAAAGGACATAATAAGGTACAGTCACTCTGAGTACAGTCCATGTTAAACTACTCTAAAAGTCACATACTGTAAAATGTATGATTCTAAATGTTTATTTTGGCCTACTACATTTATGTTCTACGGAAGTTCAGCCATGCAAAGGTTTAAAAGAACACTCATCCAAGGCACTGGTGTGCTATAAATATGTACAAAGCTGGGCAAGGTAGTCTAGCTGAATAGGTAGGGAGAAAAAGAAAATGTGTTTGGCAAACTTGTTTCAATCTCTTCTACCAGAATTAACAAAAAGATGTTGGGAAATTTCAGGCAATGAAGGTAGAATGGAAACATGTGGTCTGTTTATAACAGTTAGTTAGACAAAAATAACCCGAATCAATTCTTGCTAAAACAACCGAGAAAGCTGAAGCATTACTAAAGAAAATTCACCTAAATTTCTTTAAGCTTAATAATTATGTTACATTAGAGAAGTCTATACTTTGTAATATCATGTTTTATATATTGTAATGATTTTTTGGTACATAAAAATATTCTGTCATTAATATAATAGGAAGTTATAAATTTATCTTCTCAGGAGTGGCTAGGGATACCTGGCAACTTAGTAATACTTTTAAAAATCAATTTTTTATTATTGAAGTATAGTTGACATATAATGTTGTATTAGTTTCAGGGGTGCAACAGTGATGTGACGATTCCATACATTACTCAGTGCTCACCACGATAAGTATAGTCACCATCTGTCACCATACAACATTATAGTAATTATTGATTGATCACTTTTGCAACCAGTTTTTTGAAAGTCAGGACTGGTGGAATAAAACTGAAGTCCACAGCCTCGTTGGCAAAAGGCTACGGTAGATGTTTACAGTGCAGTTTTATAAATGTAGCTCTCTTACCTGTTTGTCAAAATGTAGTTATTACATTTTAGCCTCACCTGTGCCTCTCTTGGCCATTAAATCGTAAGTTTCCTAAACATATCTACAGGTTATATCCATCAGTTATATCCTTAGGCCAAACAAAAGAGGTCACCTAACTCACTTTTGGCCCCTTAGGTAATTTACTCAAGTCCCATTATCTGACCTCAAAGTCAAGTTTATGAGACAAAAACACAAACAATGTAAATCCCAGCAGTTTGGAGGTGAATTAAAAAGCTCCCAAGTCAGTACTTCCCTCAAATGTTAAATAATTCACTGTGGCATTATAGATACAAGCCTCCAGCAAAAGTTACACTTGAACAATTAAGGAAGCAAGAGCCAAACAAATGACTTCAGGGGTAGAGAAACAAATTAATGGTTTCTCATAGTATGTGCCAAATTACATTTTCACATTAACAAGTGTGTAAAACACCCAAGCTTCACCAACGACTTACTAGATTAAGTTTGATTATAGAAAATAGCTTGGAACAACACACCATGATTATTTGCTAAACATAATTATGGATTCTATACACTTGGGTATGAAACCCATTTATATTATTTATAACGTTTTCATATTCATAACGTACCACCTCCTCTTTTGTAAAGTTCTTTTACAATTGTCCATGTTACAATAATCATCTGTCACATGTGTTATATTCCTCTAAAGGATCAACTGTTTCTTAGGGGCTAGACGAGAAATTCGAAACACAAGATCACATCACAGTGCACTGTCTACATACAGATATCACCACCTGCCTTGTAGAAAGGGGGCGCACTTTAGAGTAAAAGCGGGATTTACATACCAACTCTATCACTTTCCAACTAGAAGATTTTAGACAATTCTTAATCTCAGTCTTAGCTTCTTTTTCTGCAAAATGGGGATAATTCATGTGTGCAAATATTTATGGAACACCTATGCATCAAGTAGGGCTTTTCAAGGGTTATTTTTATTTTAGGATGAGAGATAATAAAACATAGCTGATATTTATTAGAAATATGTATGGTCACCCAATTGCAAGAGCAAAGTTGGCAGACTGAAAATCAACAGAACTCCTAAAGGAAATGAAAATACATGGATACAAGGTGCTATGGGGGTCTGTTTGCTTTCCAGGGATTAACAAGGTTATAGGTATGCATTACAGGTCTTTATGTATTTTCTCAAGTTTATTCAACTAAACTCAATCAATGGCTCTCTAGAAAACTCATAAGGTAAAGTTTCGAGCTCTAATTCAAACAGGTTGGGGAAAGCATGTAGATGTATAAAAGATTTGCCAACTTACTTTCCATTCAGAAGTTTTTCAAAGACATGCTTATAAGAAGACCCTTTTTGGCATACTAATTTAATGGATAGTCTAACCTATGTGGGAAATAAGTTCTTTGAATCAGACTAGAAAAGCAGAATGGAATCAAGAAATAAATATGAAATTTGGAAGGAAAAGAACTATAGTTGGATCCTCAACTTGTCTCATTTCCCAGTTGTGCCACCCTGGAAAAAAAAAAATCTCAAGATTTTTGAATCTCAGTTTGCTCAAGAGTAAAATAAGTATAATGACAACTCTTATCTATAGCATTTTGGCAAGGATCAAATGAGATAACTGTAATAAAAATGATCAGTAACCTACAAACACTAAACAAATATAAATTATTTCACTGTGACTAGGGACTGAAAATGATCCCAGGTATCCTTTCTGGTGAAGATAATTGCATGGATAAATGGCAAAATTATCCTGGCTGGAGGAGGGGTCATTGTAGCCATGACAGTAATAATTTTGCTCGCTTGTTAATGAGGAAAGATCATTCAACTTCATACCTGGTAAGCAGTAGTCATCTCTAAATATTACCTAAGAAAAAAATGTATGGATAAGACTAGTAGGAATAAAAAAAACTAAGGTATGGATTGATTTTTAAAGTAAATCCATAAGATACAGTGCCATAAGTCAAACTTCCCAGAAATGCTTCCTTTTGTGAGGAAAATTTCCTTGTCACCCATGTTTTTGGAGTGGTTTTAATTTCACATGCCAAAGTCCACCTGCAGAGGCTATGTAGAGGTTCTATAGAGGTTTTAAACACAATGTCAAGTACAATAAATATTAAGTTAGTTATTGTTGATACATTGTTACTAAAAATATGCAGTGTTTTATGCAGTGATTTTTTAAAAAATAAAACTGAAAATTTTAAGTATGTTTTCAATGAAGCAAAAATGGCTCATACTCACAATTTGTTTCTTAGTCTAAATGTGTAAGAGAAAAAATTTCTCATTCTAGTAAGTTTAGTAAAAACCTCTTCACCATAAAAATAAGCATAATAAAATGATATAGCACTGAAGTACACTACTTCTCCTAAAAGTGACAGTTGCAACATTATTTTATAGTTAGGTATCATTCTGAATAGGTTTAAAAATCATAAATCCTTGACTGTCTCCAGAGAGAAATACCATGATGGTGAAGGAGGGGTAGTCACAAATAGAAAATTTTAAATGGCCAACATAGAAATGAAAGTTTTCAACACAAATGTACAGGGAAATTTACCAGTTATGCATGGAGCTGCTAAGTCAATTAGACTTGTTAAGAAAGATAAAAATACATTTAAAAAAAGAGAGGGGTACCTGACTGGCTCAGTTGGAAGCGCGTGTGACCCCTGGTCTTGGGGTCATGAGTTCGAGCTCCACATTGGGTGTAGAGATTGCTAAATCAATAAACAAATAAACTTAAAAAAAAAAAACAATAAAAATACATTTTTAACCTTACAAAATATGTTAATCTATCTGTGAATCCGAGAATGACAAAGAACTGAAGAGTGATCTCCACTAACCACTGTTCAGTAAAAGGAAACACAATTTAGAAAGCCATGTCAAAAGACTAAGTTCTTCTTACCATGAATAGATCCCACTGACCATGTCATAGTTCTGACATGAAGCATTCGTGCTGCTGGGTCCAGCTGCTTTAGAAATAAGTAGCACCACCAAGCCCCTCAATTGGAGGTTATGCCGGCTGTCGTGCACGAGCCCCCTGCCAACAAAGAAAGGAGAGGATTAATATACTCTCACAGAATCAGCCACATCTAGTTAGGAAATTGCTACTATCCACCAGACTTCCAAATCAGAGAATGTGACTAGGGGAAAGAAACAGAAGTGGGGGAAGAAAGAGCTAACAGCAGAAAGCAGTGAGTTCAGGAAATGACTAGAAAAACCCATGGCTGGTTTTAAAAGTGACAGTCTCGGGCGCCTGGGTGGCTCAGTGGGTTAAAGTCACTGCCTTGGGCTCAGGTCATGATCCCAGGGTCCTGGGATCGAGGCCCACATCGGGCTCTCTGCTCAGCAGGGAGCCTGCTTCCTCCTCTCTCCTCTCTCTCTGCCTGCCTCTCTGCCTACTTGTAATCTCTCTCTCTGTGTCAAATGAATAAATAAAATCTTAAAAAAAAAAAAAAAGTGACAGTCTCCAACTGTGAGGCCTAAAGATCTGGCTTGCTCCTCTTTCTGGGTTTTCCTATGGTCTGGACCCTCCACCTCACAATCTCAACTGTTTGTTGAACCCATAGTTTTAAACTGCTCTATAGTAGCTAATAGCAACTGAAATACAAACTGTGTGGCTTGGATGAAGTGGTATTATTTGGTGATGATGGTGCTAAGGGAGAGTGGTAAAAAATGATTTCTGTCTTCACAGGTAGAGAAGATGCTCAGAGAATTAAAGTGACAAATCCAAATGACTTAAAAATTTATTAGATAAGTAAAATGGAAATGTATGCCATCAGCAAGTCTTGCCATTTCCTATTATTTATGGAAAGCATTATCATTCGAGACAACAATATGGCTTTAACTTAGCATGTCATTTTATTTTTGCGATGAGTATTGAATTTTCATAATTTCTACTATAACTAAGGCCAGGAATACTTTGGGTTTTTTTTTTCCTCAAAGTATTGCAAATGGTTGTCATATAAGGACTAAATAGCACAAAAGAAAAAAGAAAGGAAGAAAAGAAAGAAAGAAAGAGAGAGGGGAAGAAAGAGAGGAAGGAAGGGAGGAGGGAGGGAGGGAGAGAAGGAGGGACGGAGGGAGAGAAGGAGGGAGGGAGGGAGGAAGGTAGAAAACTATGAGCAATATATTATAATAAATTAATGTTTAGAACAATGCTCATGAGCAGTAATCAAATAGATGTTACGCATACATAAATAACATACAAATATAGTTACTGAGTGTAGTGGAAAAAAGTATTAAAATTGTATTATACTTCATTAAATTATTAAGTTTTCTTCGGTAAAGTTTGAACAAAGAATTAATTTAAATTAATTAAGTTAACATAGCCAAAATTAATGAGTTAGTTCATTACTTAAGAAATATCTTTGCCCCTCATTCCTCCAAACAGAAATTTTAAAAAGGGCCCCTTTGCACCATTCTTGGTTTCAAAATAAAGCAGATCTTCAGGCTCTCTGCAAAGGAACAGATATAGCTCTTTCTCTAATTATATTTTCCCCTCAAACCAGTAAGTGATCGTCAGCAAGTTTGAGAAGTTAGTAATTTTTAAAAGGAAGTTCTAATTTCCTAGGAAAAAGAACCTAATTTAGAGTAATTAAGTTATATCACAACAGAAACAAATAATCATCAGAAATATCCAAAGCTTCTCATTGTCATGTAGCTTTCTACTTAAATCCTATAGACCTGAGCAGCAGGGAGGCCAGGAAGCACCTATTTTATAAGAAGTAAACATAAAGTGGGAGCAGGAACACTTTCTAAGTTTTCTGCTTTGAATTAAAAATTTTAACTTATGCTGCTAGATCCTTATTAAATATGTATTACCTAAGGTGAATCTTTATTCTTCCCTTTTTAGATAATAATATTAAGGAGAGGGTCTGAATTGGCCCTTAACTCAAGAAAGGGAAAAGAGGAAGGTGAGGTTGTGCATGTGTGCTTATGTTTTGGGGGCTGAGCCTGGGGAGGGATGAAGGATATGATGACACAGTAAGAACTCCAAGAGGGTGAGAAACTGGAGAAAAAGTCTGACTACATCATGCTCATGAAATAGTTCTGGCAACAGTTTTGATGCCTTCCTCAAAGTTCTCAGAGATGGGACCTTTCAAAGGAGACACACACACACAAACTAAGAAAAAGAAGGAGGAGAAGAACAGCAACAATACTTACATAGTGCTTCACAGATGCCAGGAACTGTTCTAAGGATTTACTATATATTAACTAAATTAATTCACAACTCTAAGAGGAAGGTACCACAATTACCCCAATTTTGCAGATGAATGAGAAGAATGAGGCACACAGAGAAGTTAAGCAACTTGCTCACAGCAGATAGGCAGCAGAGCGTTGACGAAGCCAAGATTTGAACCCAGGCCAACTGGCTCTAAAATCCATATACCCTCTTAACCATTATGCTCTAGTGACTCTCCAACCTGCTTCATCTTATGTACAAAACTATTTGCTAATAAGTGAAATGAGAAGAGTGCAGCTGTAGAAAAAGTTTAAAAAAAAAATCTTCCATTCGCTAGCTGTAGGACTTGAAGACTGTTACCTCCACTATAAAATGAGATTAACGATGTCTACTTTCCATCATCATTTTAATGGAGGGAGCAACAAGAATAAAGTACATAACACTGTGGAAGCATGGGGTAGGTGATCATGTAATCAGAAAATTACATTCTCTGTCCTTATTACTTTTTTGCCACCTCTTTTTTTTTCTCAATTTGTATTTTTTTCTTTCTTCTAGTCCATTTCTCCTCCTGTCTCTCACTCTATTGGCATACATAATCACCTATAAATTTCCTCTCCTACCTCCCAAAATAACAAAAGTTGAGGAATTCTTCCCACACACCCTCACCCCCTGCAAATATCATCATATCTCACTGAAACGCTTGCCACTTCGAGAACGCATTCTGAAAAGGTCAGGAAGAGAAACCGTAGTGGACTGGCTGACAGAAACCGAGAGACCAGTTAGAAAAGCCCACCTTCTGACACGGGTTAACAACCCGGAGAAGAAAGTAACAGCTTAAGTAAATTAAAAAACTGTTTCCAAACACCACTTTTCTTTTTTATTCATTTAAGAAAATTTGCAGGGCACCTGAGTGGCTCAGTGGGTTAAAGCCTCTGCCTTCGGCTCAGGTCATGATCTCAGGGTCCTGGGATCGAGCCCCACATCGGGCTCCCTGCTTGTCGGGAGCCTGCTCCCTCCTCTCTCTCTGCCTGCCTCTCTGCCTACTTGTAATCTCTCTGTCAAATAAATAAATAAAATCTTTTAAAAAAATGAGCTCACAACCAAACGAGAATAAGAAATTTTGCTTCTAGGGCGCCTGGGTGGCTCAGAGGGTTAAAGCCTCTGCCTTCGGCTCAGGTCATGATCTCAGGGTCCTGGGATCGAGGCCCGCATCGGGCTCTCTGCTCAGCGGGGAGCCTGCTTCCTCCTCTCTCTCTGCCTGCCTCTCTGCCTACTTGTAATCTCTCTCTGTGTGTCAAATAATAAATAAATAAATAAATAAATAAATAAATCTAAAAAAAAAAAAGAAATTTTGCTTCTAAGCATAAAAAACCCTCTAGGATTCTATGTTACAGAGATACTAGGTTTCATCTAGATCAGGCTGTACTCCGCCTGAACCAGCATGCATTCCTCTCAGTGCCTCTCTTCAGGAGGGACACTGATGAGCCAGAGCACGGCTAGAAGACGGTGAATTCCTATACCGCCACATGCATGCCTGTAGAAAAAGCTCTGGATGCTAGCTTTAGAGAACAGTTAAGACGGTGTTCTCAAATTTATCCAGGCAAAGATGCAGTGAATGCTTACTGCATGGGAGGCATGGCGTAAACAACAGTGGAGGAGGACACAACGATGAGTGCTGGTGAGCTGTGGTCTCCCTTCCGGTGGATAATACAGTCTGGTTTAAAAATCCCAACAAAATGTGGCATGAGCTAATGTAGGGGATGAACAAGGGCTGCAAGAGCATGGAGAAGGGGCCACTGACATAAATGGGGGTGGAGAGGGGTGAAAGAGACTTCCCTGAAACTTAAGGATGAGGAGGAAGTAGCCAGGGGAGCTAAAGCTAGAAGGGGAAGTGAAGGGGGAATAAAAGGTGTTCCAAAGAAGAAGCAATATGGGGGACGGTTTGGAGGAAAGACAGGAGGGCACAGCTATTTCCAGAACCAACGTGGCAGGATTCACAGCGTGTGAAGGGAAGAGTTGGTAGAACGAAAGCTGGCGGAAGGCATGAGAGTGGTCTATTCATCTGAAAGGGCTCCATCTGGGTAGGAGATAGAATTGCTGCAGAAACTGACACAACGAGATAAAAAATATGAAAACAGAGCAGGCCAATTTTGACTCAACGTGAAGAAATTAAAAAAACAAAGCAGGCTCTGGTGATGCTGAGTCCTGTTAACAGAGATGTTTGGGAAGCTGCACAGCCTCTGACATAAACATTAGAGAGAAGCCTGGACTATTTGACATCTAAAGTTCTTTCTTACTCTGTGATTCTTCATGATTTCACCTCACTTATTTAATTATCTAAAACTCTACAATATGTACAATAGGTCCAAAACCTGGAAGAATCCTTTATTGTCATCAAAATTAGAGTGTCATGAATGAAAGCAATATTAATACCTTGAAATCCTTCTCACTGAAGTTCTACAGAATTGTGTTCCTTTTAGCTCAGGTCAACTAAAACCTCATCATTCATTCATTCAACTAATTCAGACTGAACACCATCCAGGTGCTGTGTGCACTGTGCGAGGCACTGACGCAATGGCGAGCAAACTAGGCATAGAGATTGTGGAACTTGCAGGCTAGTGGAAGAGACTGGAAATAATGAAAGAATCACAGAGACAATGCAAAATTACAATGGCAGTAAATGCCACAAAGGAAGAAGATGGTACTGGGAGGGTTTATAATAGGGGAACTGACCTAGCGAGGAAAGTCAGAGGCTTTCTTGAGGAAGTGATGACTGAGCTGACACCCAAAGGAAGAAGAGATGTAAAAGGGGATAGTGGGAAGGGAACGGACAAGAAGAGTATATCCACAGCACAAAACCAGGCATACGTGAGGCTGAGAGCACTGTATGAAGTAAGTCTGGAGACTATCACAGCTATGCCCCCACCTTTTTTTTTTTTTTTTTGAGGGGGAGAGGGGCACTAAGAGAGGCAGAGAGAGAGAGAGATAACCTTAAGCAGACTTCATCCCCAGCACAGAGCACATCACAGGGGTTGATCTCACAACCCAGAGATCATGACCTGAGCCAAAATCAAGAGTCAGACCCTTAATGGACTGAGCCACTCAGGCACCCCGGCACCTTTCCATATAGCCTCTCAAATTCCATTTCTTCAACATATATGTACCAAACATGAGAGGCATACAAAGAAACAAGTGGTATAATAAAAGAGTTATAATAATAGATTCAAATACGTTTAAATTGAGTAATACAAGCAACAGATACCAAAGATAGTAGAGTAACAAAAAGCTATCAGTACACAGAGGAAGAAAGAAAAATTCCTTCTTGCTAGAGGTGCTCCTGACAGTAGAGGTAGCACTCAGACTGAGCCTGAGTTGGTCAGACTTTCCTGAGTAGAGAATGGAGGTAGGCCTGGAATGGGGTTAATGGAATGGAAAGAGGGATATCTGAGGAGAAAAGAGACAGGTTATGCATGTTAAGAAGGTGGAAGAATGAGGAGCAGGTTCAGGAGCTGTGGGGGCTACCCAATTGGGCAATATGTGAAGGTGAACAAGCCCAAAAAAAGACAGCTTAAAGAATGAAGGGCCTTGAGAGTCAGGTTCCAGGGTGGGACTTTAGTCTGCAGGCAATCTGAAGGCAGGGATGGTTTGTCAGCAAGAGAGTAATGTGATTAGAGCTAAAGACTAAAACTGTTACTCTGGGCCTAATATTGTTACTCTGGCAGTAGCACGTTGGGTGCGATGGAAAGGACAGAGAAGATTAGTTAGGAGTAGCTTCTTCCAATAGTCCAGGTGGGAGATAATGAGGGCCTAAATTAGGGCAGTGGCAGCAGCGATGGAAAAGAAGAGCTGAATGATGGCCGCAGCACGGAGGTGGAACAGGCTAGTCTGGCCAGCTGACTGCATGAGGGAAGACCCTCATGCAGTGAAGGAAAGATAAGGGCTGAATGTGAGATTCAAACCTGTTTCCTGGAGGTGATGATGCTAGCATTCATGGGGATTGGAAGAAAAGAGAGAGTTAATGGGGAATTAATGAGCTCAGTTTTGGACATGTTAACTTTGAATGCAAGAAAGACTTCCAGATGGAGGTGCCCAGCAGGTAGCTGGAAATGCTGTGGCTACAGATTTGGGAAGCATCTTCAAAGAGGTGATGGCTGAATTAGTAGGAATTGACGGATGAGTTTTTGAGAAGAGAAAAGAGGGAAGGGAAGGGATGAGAAGGGAAAAGGAATCTTGGAGAATTCCTTTACTTAGGGGATGGAGGAAGGATGAGTAACCAACATGAAGGAACACAGCGGGTCCACAAACAAATAAAAGGGGTCTCCACAGATACACAGAAAGAAGCGTGAACAAGCATGCACAATGGAGGCAGAGAACTATAACAGTGCAGTGTACTAGGGCCAGCAGCTGCCCCTTCCATGGGCTTTTCTGGTACTTATTATAACCTCTAGTTTCACACTTCAAACACCGAATAATAAAGATGATAGCAACGACACAAATGACTACAATGTCTTATAATGCCAGACATGCCCTGCCTTCCATGCATATGCTCGAATTCTCACAAAACTCATGCAAGGTAACTGGTAATACCTCTTTACAGATGAGGAAAAGTAGAAAAAAGGTTGAGAAGTGTTCAATAATTACTAGTCACAGTAGTCAACTCGTAATGGAAGTACCAAGATCTAGACATAATTTGGACCCCAAAGCCTAGGCTCACTCATGCTTTATGGCCTTGCTATTTAATTATTGGCTCACAGGTACTACACACCTCACAAGCCTGTGAAAACCTTGAAGGTACTCAGGCTTGTCATCTTTGGATGCCCTGCACCTAGCAAAGTAACTGACATAGAACAGGTCTCCAAAAAAATGCAAGATGAGAGAATAAATAGCTTCAAGAAGTAGAACAGCAGATTCTCCATCTCACACATCCCACCCAAACAGCCCCACTACTATTCCCGACTTTCCTCATCTCTTCTGTTCTCCATTTGCCACATTGAGCCAGTCAGCTCTGCGTCTTGAGTCCCTCTTCCTGAATCAGAGAATATTCTTTAAGTGACAGCCACAAAGGAGAAAAGCCCCAACAAACTCTAAAAAACATGCTGAGATTTTAATGCTACACTGGAAAGTTACCACATATGAGAATCATACCACATTAAAGGAACCTACTCCTTAAGTTTTAAATAGAGAGAACTCAATATATTGGAGTGTTTATGTGTTTTGTTTCCTCATTTAGGAGAAGTGAATGAATTCACTGCTGTATCAGTGCCCGTGAGAGAAGGCTGTCCTCACTTTGAACAGAAGGTAGGGATTAGTTCCAGATGGAGAGTTGAGGTAGGATGGCAGAACTGGGGCACGAGAGAAAACTTTTGAGATGTGTGCTCAAGACTTCAGAATTCTAACTTATGCCATGATCCAAATCACAATCTTTTGGTACATTTACAGTCAAATATTAAGGAAAGACTTTGCCACCTACGGAGAAAGGACCTTCACCCTTGAGTTAGCTCAAAGCACCTTGAAATAAAACTAAATCCGAAAGAATCAGTACTGCTCAGACCCCCACGAGAAGAACTCTCTCCAATGCTAACATCTAGAAGTATAGAGCTTTAGTATTTTATTATCCTACTTTAAATATATCCAATTCCAATAAGTCAATCTAAACACTGTAAGCATCGAAGATAAATGTCAAAACTAACGTACATGAGGTGGGTTGACTGATAAGATTCCTAATAATGCTTTAGGACAGTCATTACAACTCCTAGACACAATTTTTTAAAGTTTATATACAGATAAATGAAAGGTAAGGATTGCCTACAATGTGCACGGTTTTTGCCAAAGAAGCATTAGAAATACTCTGATCTTTTCTAATTTTTTTGAATGTTGACCACAATCTGCTAAATTGATTTTGCACTAATGAATTGCAACCTGCAGTTTTTTTGAAAAATAGTGTTTTAAGTCTCATAAAGTATATGATATATAAAGTCAAAAGAACTGGAAGCATAATGTAAAATTAATTAAGTAGGAATAGAATTATCACCATTTAAAAACAAAAAATCTGTCCATATACTAGAACAAATTTAGTGTTGCAAGAAACCATTAAAACTTTTTTAATGACATGGAAAAATACTTAAAATGTTAAATGAAGATAGAATATAAAACTGTATACATAATATCTCAATTATGTTTCAATATATGTACATATATATGCATATAAACAAGGCCAAGGACAAAAACTAGAAAAAAATATGGCAAACATTAACGTTTTTAAATCTGGGCATCATTATATAGGTGTTCCATATACAAAGTGTCTTTGTATTTTTCTGTACATTTAAAATATTTTGTTTAAGAAATGAAAAGAAACAAGATAGGAAGCAAATACCCCTACATGGTATTAAGCGTTAATCAACAGATTTTTAGATTAAGGGTGATTTATTTCCTAAAATGCCTAAGAGCACAGATCTCTTTTTAAGTCTGGAGAAAAAAAAGTACTGTATTTTAAGAATAACAGAATTTTAAGAAGGCAGATGACTTACTATATTATAGCTGTGTTTCTCATTTCAAGAAAAAAATTTAACCCACATTTAATGAAACCCAGAGTCCTATGTTGGGTGCTTTGTGTGTTCTCATATTTCACCTTTAATTTCTCTAAGATTTAGACACAAGGCCAATGTTTAAATGATATCAAAGAAGTGCTGTTAAAAAATATATAATTAGTAATTCAGTGACAGTAATATTACTCAGTTGTAAAAGAAAAAAATTAACACTCATGAAAATTGTTTTAAAGCACTATAATTTGAGGGAGACTAAAAATAGTCTGCATGTCACAGATTTTTATATAAAATTAGCAGAAGAACTGGAGGTTAATTTCCATTGACAAAATGACCCAAATTGTATTATTCCTGCCATATCCATCCTGAGACTAAACTGCCCTAGCCTTGAAACAACTTTAGGGCCTGGGGTGACCAGCCCTTAGAATCTTGGAGCTGTAGCAGTCACTGACATGGCTCGAGGGCCACACACACATCCCACCCGAATTAAATCCCTGAGGGACATCAGGGCCAAGGAACTGCCTTACCAAAACCCCCCCAAAACTGCAATTAGGTTTGATGGGCATGTGGCAGGAGACAGGTGCTGGAAAAAAAAGGAAGTAAGAGAAAAGCAGAATGGGGCTGGGGCATAGGGGTTGTTGAGCAGGGCGTGGAAATCAAGCCAGGAGCTTTTCAGAAATGATTACTAACACCAGTAGTTTGATGATACGTGATTGAAATAAAAAAGAAGCCTAAAATAATGCCAAGTAATGCCAATGATCAAGGTTGCAGCAAGATGTAAGCTGGCCAGCCACCTTAGAATTAAACCATACCACCAGGGGGAAAAACAACAAAACAAAACCCACGAAGACTTTCACCCTCAAATGATAACTGAAGATTTAAAAGTATGAATGTAGAAAATCAGGGCCGTTTAAAAAAATAACATTTTGATCACACTGAAAACTGTTAAAATTACCTCATACAATAATTTTTATATACAAACCTCTTTTGTTCATATTTTAAAAAAGCACTTTAGTGTTGAAGCAGAGGGGTAGAAAAATTGAGTGCTGGAACACAGGCATCATTACACTCCACAGACACACGAGACTCACACCACCACTCATGCAGGAGGGCCCCTGGCTAAGAGCTAGCGCTGTGAATTACACCTCCTACTACCACCATCCGTCTGCGCGGAGAATAAATCAACCAAACATGAATGAGTGTTCCCTTAATGCTCAGTGCTTTTCTCAACTTGCAGTCCTGATTTCAATAGACTCTGCCACTCAAAAAGAACTGCTCTCAGATTAATCTTCCATAATTTTCTATGGTTTTACTCGGCTAGTATATAAGCACATATTTTTTTTATCCAAAAAGAATCTTTTTAGGAAAAAAAAAAGAATGTCTTTTTTTTTTAATGATTTTATTTATTTATTTGACAGAGAGAGATCACAAGTAGGCAGACAGGCAGGCAGAGAGAGAAGAGGAAGCAGGCTCCCGCCGAGCAGGGAGCCTGATGAGGGGCTCGATCCCAGGACCCTGAGATCATGACCTGAGCTGAAGGCACAGGCTTAACCCACTGAGCCACCCAGGTGCCCCCCAAAAAGAATGTCTTAACGTTAATACCCAATTTGTTTAGTACTTGGCGTATCAGTCCTATTAGCTAATGAAGGTGGTCGAATGGTGCAAAATTTAGACTATTTACCTCAGAACAAGTTGGAAAAGATGAAAAGGTAAAAGGTAAAAGATGAAAAAGGTAAAACCGGACATTCAGTTGGCTTTTACATAACATGAAGAGGTAGAGCCAAAAGTAAAGATACGAAAGCAGATGGGAGAAGCCAGTAAAAATAAGCAAATTGGAAAAAAAAATGATAAAACTCCTTATAGAGAAATAGATAATATCTTAAGGGCAAATTGGGGTAGGGATTGGGGTGTAGCAAAGTCAAACGTAGCACGGATTTTGGCAGGAAAAACAAGTTTTTTTAAAAATGAAGAGAAAAGCAATCAAAATCTAATACCATATTGTTGCAACATGATGGTTCAGAAATCAAGTGTAAAATTTTTAGGAACATCTCTTTTCTTTTTCCAAAATCAACACTAAAGTCAAGGTACAAACCAAACCATGGGAGAATTAGAAGTGAGAGGTGGTGGGACACAGACTGCCTGTGTTCATCTTTCACAGAATTTTGACAAGAGAAAACACCTCGTGATTGACTGCCTAAATTCAAACCTACTAGTTCCCATAATCACAAATACGGCCACTCAATAACATTAAGACCTTATAAATATTTAAAATAATCACCGGGGCACTTGGCTGGCTCAGCCGGTGGAAAGTGTGCGATTCTTCATGGTGACTTCGAGCCCAATGTTGGGGATAGAGATTACTTTAAAAAAAAAAAACATAAATAAATGAATAAGGAAGCCAATAACAGAGGTAGTAAAGAAGAAAGACTACTATGATAGTGGCATCCCCCCAAATCTGTTTGTCAATAGGGAAACAAAATTCAATTTTTTATAGTTTCATTCACATGATATTAATTAATAGGATGGCACCTACTGAATGGAGAGAGATGGCTTGGGATAAATTACACACAGATTATTCTAAGCAATTTAATCCTCAGATAACAATAATACTTGCTGTACTCTATTAGGTCACAAGGCTCTGGGAAGACATCTCTCATTTACTGGATTGCCACCAGACTTCCTCTGGGTAGACTGACTGTCTTATCCACCCTGGTATATCCCCAGGCCTTCATGGGTGTTCACTTATCTAACCTGACAACCATCCTGGGAGGTGGTAGTTTTCTTCATTTTATGACGAGGATACAGAGACTCACAGTTTATTTTCTCTCTGTCAGTGATTATCCTTGATAGACTACAGAGTTGTATTCATTAATTTCAGTTATTATTTGTCTTCCTTGACTAGAATGTAAGCATATTATACCATATTTACTTATCCACAGTTGTATCCCCACTGCTTTATAGTGCCTGGCACACATAGACATTCAATAAATATTACTGAATGAATTAATAAGGTAACCTGCCCAAGAGTATATAACCAACAATTGAGAGACCTGGGGTTCAATTCAGAAGTCTGCCTCCAAAAGTTATATTCACCCAACAAGAAATAATGATCACAGCAGCATTTAAATACAGAGAGTAATAAAAAATGAATGTGGCTTAGAATCAGGGGCACCTGGGTGGCTCAGTCATTAAGCATCTGCCTTCGGCTCAGGTCATGATCCCGGGGTCCTGGGATTGAGCCCCACATCGGGCTCCCTGCTCAGCAGGGAGCCTGCTTCTCCCTCTCCCACCCCCCCTACTTGTGTTCCCTCTCTCACTGTCAAATAAATAAATAAAATCTTTAAAAAAAGAAAGAAAGAAAGTACCTTACAGGTAAGAGGTGTGAAAAAAATTTTTAAAGTTAACTTCTCCTAAGCACCTCTTTAAAACTTCTCGATTACAGGTCTGGTGCACTGAGAGCTGGACAAGCCGTCGGGTGCAGCCTTCTCCTTAGAGTCAAGTTCAACAAGACTCACAGGCAGCACAGAGCCAGAGGATTTGTGGTCCATTAAACACAAGGCCGTGGGAGGCCCTGAATAGCGCCCATTCACACAGAGACTGAGTAAAGTTTGCACTGCAGTGAAAGTGTTGTCCAGGTTAGAAACCACAACTAAAAAACAACAACAAAACCCTTCACAGACTGCAGGAGTGGCCAGGGTCTATACCACAACCAAGGAGTCTTAACACTGAAATGAGGATCTGTATGGGCCCGGCTTATGGCCTTGTGCCCTTTTGGTGGACTGTGACAGTTGATCCTCTAAAACAGTCCACAAAATTATAACTTTTAGGGAAGAGATGACATTTTTCAACATTTTTTACCAAACACCTTGGATCTTTTCCTTGAGATTAGGCGGAACGTGAATTTCTCCATTAATATAGTTACTCGAATAATTTATATATATTGTATGTTTTTATTTCTAGGAATATAGTAAAATAAGACAGGAAATTTACATTTAGGGATTTTCCGTTCCCATCCTAATAGATGTATTTTGTCCTAATTCATACTAAAATAATTCGTTTTTAAAAGGTAAAAGAGAATAAAGGATAGAACGATAGCTGTAAAGTACTGGGAAATGTCAAAAATGCTGTGGTCATGATTAGGCTTTGCCGCATCAGGATGCCATTTCTCCCCCACAGGTTTCCTTCTGGAAGAGTCTGGGGCATGAGATGAAAATGAAAGACCTTATTTCACTAGAAATGAGAAAAGAACTGATAAGATAGGACATAGATTCTCCCCTCCCCACAAGTAAGCAAGTGGAACTCACGGACATCCGTCTGCCTATCCTTTCGACTGACTTTCTGGGGGCAAGCGCAGGGGCAATGGGAGTGGGGGATGGGGAGCAAGCTGCCAGTTTTACAGCATATACTGGGGGCAACGCACTTTACGTGCTATCAACAACACTGTGAAGGAGGCAGTACAGTTATCTCCAGTTTACAGGGTGAGAAAGCAGAGACTTGGAGATAGATTAGCTTCTTGTCAAGGTCAAAAGTAAGTGGAGAGTCAGAATTCCGCATTCGGACTATTTGACTCCGAAGATGCTCCCATAATTACTGGTTATGTATTGACATTTTTTGGTTCCCAGGGACCAATAATGTGGATGTAAGAACAGGACTCCAAAGTGAAAAGACGGATGGAACTTCGGAGTTAAACCAGCGAGGTTTTGTTTCCTGTTGGTACAAGGCTGAAGAGCCTTTGAAGAGTCACTGGAATATCAAACTAAAATAAAACAGCTGTTGTTGGTTTTTAAACTCTGTAACTACTCAAATAAAAAAAAATTAGTGTCTACATTTATTTCAATGTACAGACTTGCAGCACACTGTTTACTTCATATTTCTAAATCCATCAGTATCAAGGTCACTTTAGCACAAACAATAAATAAGCCACAACTCTAAACACTGCTCATTGATAAACTAGGAACCCATTCTTGTCCACTTTATTCCAGAAATAAATCCAAGTAATATTCAGTATCTATCTACTCCATGTACTACTACACTTTGCACTTTACACAAATTAACTCGGTTAAACCTCATGAAAGGTTGTAGGGTACCATTTTTTATTTTAATTTTATAGGTGACGAACTGAGACACAAGGAAAGGAATAAGTAAGTGGTAGGGTCATGATTCTAATCCAGGCATTAGGAATCCAGAGCCTACATCTTTCCTCACCCTCCCTGCCCCTTCTTAAAAACCGATCTCAAACTCACAGCAAAGTTCCAAGTGCAGAACAAACAATTTTCTTTTCCTGAACCATTTAGAAGTCAATAATACATCACTACCATCTAACTCTCAGACACCATGTAAATTTTGCCAATTATCCCAATCATATTTGTTAGAGTACAAGGATTCCGTTCAGAATTACACATTGTACTTAGTTGCCATGTCTCTGCTTTCCTTTAATTTAGAACCGTTTCTTAGTTTTCCCTTGACTTTCATGGCCTTGATGATTGTGAAGATTACAGGCTAGTTATTTTGCAGAAGTTCCCCAGTGTGGAGTTGCCAGATGTCTCTTTATGATTAGATTCAGGTTGTGCATCTTTGGCAGGATTATCACAGACATGATTTAGTGTTCTCACCTCAATTTCAGTTTGTTTCCTCACAGAAGATTTTCACTTTGACCATTTGATTAAGGGGATATCTACCATACTTTTCCACAGTGAAGACACACGTTTCCTCTTTATAATTAATAAGCTTTATGGGGATGTACTCAGAAACTATATAAATATCCCATTCCTCACATATCAGAGAACACCAGACATTGGTGAACACTTACAATCATTGCTTTTCCTGAGCAAATATGTAAATATGTATCATTAGCTCAATAAAGTAAAAAAAAAAAAAAGAAGAAAGAAAGAAAGAAAAAGAGCTGGGGGCGCCTGGATGGCTCAGATGGTTAAGCAACTGCCTTTGGCTCAAGTCCTGATCTCCAAATCCCGGGATCGAGCCCCACCGTGAGCTTCCAGCTCAGTGGGAAGTCTGCTTCTCCCTCTCCCTCTGCCTCTGCCTGTCTCCCTGCTTGTACACCCCCCCCTCAAATAAATAAATAAATCTTAAAAAAAAAAAAAAGAACTGGGAAGATAAAAATGTATTGCTGCAAATTTTCTTTTTTCTTTTTTTAAGTTTTATTTGTTTATTTCACAGAGGGAGAGAGATCACAAGTAGGCTGAGAGGCAGGCAGATAGAGAGGAGGAAGCAGGCTCCCTGCTGAGAACCCCATGCGGGGCTTGATCCCAGGACCCGACCCTGAGATCATGACCTGAGCCGAAGGCAGAGGCTTTAACCCACTGAGCCACCCAGGTGCCCTGCAAATTTTCTTAAATGAATAAAAAAGAAAATTTATGAGGTTTAATTGATAAGCAAATGACTGAACAATGAGTTTCAATATTTGAGATAGACAGTCATTATCTTGTCCCTGAAAAAAAAATTCCACATTTAATAATAATGATAATGTAAAAGGTAAAGGAAAAGGTCACAAAGAGAGATTCTGTTTTACATAATGGCCTTTAAAAAGATACTGCAAAATAAATATGATCCCAAATTTAGCAGAGAGGGAGAAACTAGGGATGACAAAAAAATTTTTGAGAGAAAAATTTAAAAAGAGAAAAAAATGGTTTTTTTTTACCTTATTAAAAGTAAAGAATAAAACAAAATTGAGAAAAGTAATGGAACAAAAGTAGTTACTCTCTCTACATCACCAATAATGCTCCAAACCTTATGAATTCGAGGACAATGATAAAAGTATAAAATCTTTGTCTCTCAACACGTGTCAAAAATCTAATGAATTTGGCTATGATGGAATGGATAAAGAAGATGTGGTATATATATACAATGGAATACTATGCAGCTATCAAAAGAAACGAAATCTTGCCGTTTGCAACGACATGGATGGAACTGGAGGGTATTATGCTGAGCGAAATAAGTCAATCAGAGAAAGACAATTATCATATGATCTCTCTGATATGAGGAACTTGAGGGGCAGGGTGGGGGGCTGTGGGGGGTAGGGAGGGAAAAATAATGAAACAAGATGGGATGGGGAAGGAGACAAACCATAAGAGACTCCTAATCTCACTAAACAAACTGAGGGTTACTGGGGGGTGGGAGGGTAGGGATAGGGTGGATGGGCTATGGACATTGGGGAGGGTTTGTGCTTTGGTGAATGCTGTGAAAGATGTAAGCCTGATGATTCACAGACCTGTACCCCTTGGGCAAAAAATAAAAATAAAATTGAAAAAAAATCTAATGAATTTTGTCCTCAAGGGCAATGATTTCCCTTGATATAAAGTTCTAGTGTGGTTATTTGTATCATCTGATATCAAAAGTTTCCCCCTTCCCTCAAAAGTAATCAGACTAATACTAGGTTTAAAGATCAGGTGAACCCTGTAGCTGATATATGTGAAAACACAGACTGAAACTAGAAACTTATCAATAGATTAGTAAGGCCCATCAAAATGCTTGACTATTTGGAATGTGTTCCTCACCTTCAGACATTTTATATTTCGATCTGTGCTTGATGAGTGGTTCTAACTGTTGCATATTCAGGAACTGAAAAGTGATTTATACTATACAGGCACTGACAATTTTCACGCTATACTCTGATCCCCATTCAGTCTGGTCCCCAAATGTGATATAAATACTTTGCAAGCTATTGCCTGCATAAAAAATTGGTAAAAAGTATAGTTCTTGAGCAAAATTATTTAAGCTCAACTCAAAGGTCTAATATTTTCATTCTTTTCAGAAACACCATTACTCTCTACATTTCCATTCTTCCAAAATGTTCTTTAGTTAACTACAGTTGGATCCAGTACTTTCCTCCCAAACAGCCTTAACAGAGCCTTCTACTGACACACATTTCTGAAAGAATCTTTCCGTGATAGAAAAATATTTTCATATTTTTATGAGATTTTTAAGGGAATGGGCTAAATAAGCCAAGACTTTTTGGTTAAGAAACTTACTGAATCACGGAAACATGATTAAGTTTATCAATTCAGAGTCCAGCTCAGTCCCCGTTTTGTAGTATCACAATTTTAAAATGTTACTAAGGGGGCGCCTGGGTGGTGGTCAGTTAAGCGTCCAACTCTTGATCTCAGCTAAGGTCTTAATCTCAGTGTCATGAGTCCAAGCCCCACACTGGGCTCCATGCAGGGCTTGAAAAAAATACTTAAAAAATAAGTAAAATTTAAAAAAATATCACTAAGAAATGTATTTTGTTTTAAAGCAAACTGACATAAGAAAATGTAGCAAAAACAGTCATGTGTTTCAAAAAGAACAGAAAATTAATCTATTAAGTTAACATTGCTTTATGAGTTTATCTTTAAAAGGTGCTTAAACTTTATAAGGATGTGTCACGATTATCTTAATTTTTCAATATCACGGAAAAGATTCACACAAACTTAACTAGTAAATATTCCTAAATAAGTCAATAATAGGAAAAACAAACAGAATAACCTTAGTTTGGCATTTATAATTGCATACATTGAAATAAAATTTTCTCCCATTTTTAAATATAAAATTCAATTATACACTTTACATATTACATTTTGCATATTTTAGAAGATTCTAAAATTCTATTCTTAAAAATTCTCTTTTATGAATATGTAATTTTAATGCAACTTACAATAATTACACCACTTGTTTCCTTTTACTGCAAGACAGTTTCTGTATTTATACTTATTATAATGGAGTATTTTTTAATAGCCACACTTTTTAAAGTCATAACCATTCTGTTTAAAGCCAGTACTTCCCTGCTATAATTTTTTCTCATATTAGCTAAAATGACAGCAGTAACTAAACAGGGTTAGCCATGGTAATTACATTACAACTGCCTTTCCTTCCCAGCTACCATGTTATTATATTTGTTACCTCTTCAGACTCCTTTTAACTATTACATCAATAAAGTTTTTCTGAAGAAGCAAAGCCTCTACTTATAAAAAATAGGTAGCACTCCTCAATAGGACAGCGTTAACATTTTCTCTCCAGTTCTGGAAAATGCCAAAGAGTCTCGAATTAAGAGTCCCTCAATTTAATTTATGAAATCTTGAGGTAAAATATCAGCCTAGAAATAATAAATAAATTTTACAGAAAAATGACTTTTAGAAAATCACTGTAAATTTTAAAATGTACTTTTCTTTTTTCTCAGGAATAAAGCATATGATTTTAAAAGGTTGGAGATTTTAAGCAAACACTCGGTGGTTTTGGAAATGTAGTTTCCATGGCAACCAACATGGTCTTCTTTATATAGCATAAACAGATGGTAAAGAGTGGTCATGTTTGTTTCTTTGCCAGTATATCAATAAAACTGCTATAATACTGTATGGAAGACACTTGAACTATTTAATAAATTTAATATACTAACCACAAGATCTAGTAATTTAGACAAACAGAATTAACGAGTATCTGAGGTTTTTTCTCTTTTTAATAAACACATGAGGATCTTGAACAGTGAAGTCACTATTCTATACTCCACAGAGTCAACAGTCTTCCTTGGCAAGACTCTGTACAAATGTTTTCTCAGCACTTGCCATGCAGGGCCTATCACCACAAATATGAATCTCAGGAGGAGAAAATAATGGATTGAAATAATAAAAGGGGAACCATGTATGTAAATGTATTCCTTGGCCATCTTTTCTTAAAGAAGAAATGAGAAATTAAGAAGCACAGAGAACTTCTTTACAATAAACAATGGGTTGCAAAAGCAAATGGCAAGGGCGCCTGGGTGGCTCAGTGGGTTAAAGCCTCTGCTTTCGGCTCAGGTCATGATCTCAGGGTCCTGGGATCGAGGCCCGCATCGGGCTCCCTGCTC